>CM035594.1:37777380-37824380 GCA_020423425.1 Chrysopa pallens
TAACAGTTTTTAATTCCTAGAACTCATTGTTTATTTATGGTATTTGGGATATGCAAGCCAAATATTAAGAAACATTTATAAACTTGAATATAGGTAATTAAATGAATAATACACACACGCTGTTAAAATTTGAAGACGATTTACCGTAGCCAACATAAGATAATTTCAATTAAGAATCGCATTTTTGTACATGTAGTATGGGAAGTGCGTGAGAAAATAACCGATTTGATTATCGTTGTCCTAGAGAGAATGTTACCGTTTTGATGAAAAATTAGTATCCGTTAGAAGAATGTGTTCTGAATTACTAAAAAATTGACCGCGTCATTTAAAAGTTTATTTACATGTAGTGTAAGTTATAAGTACAATACGTTGTAAAAATATAACCAGCCATCTGTCTTGGTACTGTATGTGTGTTATACATACGTAGAATGTAGATACAAAGCTAATATTTTTGTCGTTGAACTGTCGGGAAAGAACGACCTTAATTAGATAGAAATTAAAATAACAATCTATAAAATTCAAACAAAAATTATTTTCAATGTGGTGTTTATGTGCTGTTCGTATAGATAAAACTATGATGATATCATAAACACCCACAAATAATAATATCATTGAATTCACGTCATAATCATGACGCACTTGAAACTTAATTTGTACATGGTATGTAATTGTACAAAAATGTTTAAGTTATTAATAGGTATTAAATCAAAACGTTCAGTTTAAATGCAAAACCATTAATTGAATTAATTCGATTGAAAACAAAAATATACTGACAAGTGAATCATCTTAACTGAATTTGCCAAACAAACGTTACTAATGGAAAATAGCCAAAACTAGTTGCAAGTTTTTACGTAAAAAAAAAAACAGAATTTAATTCTAACAAGTGAAAATAACATCTAACAGATTTAATTGGTTAAATACCCAATATATAAATAGTATCTAAACTCAAATCATTGATACTCAAAAAATATCAGAAATATGCAAATATGCCCATACAGTTAATATATATATATATATATATATATATATATATATATATATATATATATATATATATATATATATATATATATATATATATATATATATATATATATATATATAAATATATATATATATATATATAAATTAAAAAAATTAATGGTTGTACCTACACACGTACAATAAGCTAGTTATATTTTATTTAACTATGAAAGTATTCACTACTAGAAATAATTTATACGGAAAAACAACGTTTGACGGGTTAGTAGCTACATATAATATGTATTGCTTTTTTAGCATGTGCTTATTTAGATCAATTTGAGATGAAATTGTGGTGAACAGTTAACGAAAAAATGTTTCAAACAAATATTTGGACAGAAAAGTAAACCCAAAAAATTGATAGTTTTTGATTTAATCGAGCACGTAAGATTAAGGTATGGTAGGTAGATGAAAAGTGTATATTTTACTAATCTGAAGATGTAACAAAAGCGTGACGCAAGCGATTTGTGTGGGGAGGGTCACAAACGTTCAAAAAAGACACGCAACGTGCGTCACGCTGAAATCATCAAATTAGTAAAATGTACACTCAGCATGTTATCTACTTTATATATTAATCTGACGTGCTCGATTTAGTCCAACTATCGATTTTTTCGTTTTAATACTCTGATAGGATACTCTATGCCATATACAGAGCTAAGATTTGATGGAGGTACTCAACAAGGAGTACGATATCTATCATATCTTAATATGACGCGTTCGACTAAATCCAAAAATATCCGATTGAACTCCCCTACCCTTAACTCACTTCTGATGTTTTAAATACATCACCAAAATTTCAGACATCTCTTTTTCGTTTTTAAGTTTTGATGGCGGAGAGACAGACGGAAATGGACTAATCATTTGATTTTATGAACACATGTGCTAAAAAAAAAAAATTTGTCTTTGCGGTCAACATTTGCTAGCATTATAAACCAGAGACTAAAACTAATGTACTCGGACATATTCTATACGTCGAATATAATTACTGATAAGACGATTCTAGTTTTGACCGATAAATTTATAATTTATGGGTTAATTTTAGGTTTATACTGTACTATTTGTATTGTATGTAATAAATAGATATAATTTTATTTATACCGTGGTGCTCTAAATCACATCAATGTAGTGTTAAATACAAAGAAGCTTACAATTTGACAATATAATGCAATATAAGTTATTGATAAAAATAAGTTTAAATAGTAAATAGATTGAATTAATTTATACAAACACAAATCAAATAGCTGTTGTTTATATGTATTTTATATTGAATTCGTTCAAGAATTAGAACTGTTTTTAATCATAAAATCCTTGTACTGAATTCTATAATAGTCATTATATATTTATCAAAATTTATTCTTTTATATTATATGGAATATTTTTTAATTTATTCGATTGGAATATAAACGCATTATTATAGTTTCTCTTAAATCGAATTTAATGTCTGTAAATTTGCATTTGCATACAATAACAGGAATATAATTATTTCTATAAAATAATCAAAACCTTAAACATTGTCTAATTTTCACTTTAAAATATTTTTTAAATTACGAAAGCACTTTCAACTTATAAAGTCATTATCAAGTAATGGATAAATCTTGTATTATTTTGGAAATATATAGGGAAATCAGGTAATATTATTGTGAATAAAAAAACTGCGGGTGAAGTTGATAAATATTTTTACAATATTTATAATTTCCAATTTAATAAAGGGGAGTTATTAAATTCTATTTGATTATTTAAAATTGTAAAATTTGGATTTTTATTTAATTTATATATCTCCAAGGCTTCTAGCAAATTTGATTTTTGGCTTTTGTAGCAAATATGTAGCAAAAAAAAAAACACCACCGACTTGTGTTCACTCACTATTCTGTTTGTTAATATTACAAGAAATAGTGATTTTGTGATATCAGAATTAAGTTTTAATCGTATTAATAAATATATTTTCTAATTAATAATAATTCAAAGTTAATGAAAAATTTTCAATAAATTTTATAAGAAAATCTGTCTTATTAAATTAAAAAATTAACAATATAATTGAATCCCAACCATACATTATTTATCTTGGATTCAAATCATTTATAAAAAAAAAAAAAAAAAACAAAACAAAACAAAACAAAAAAAACATTGGTAGAGGGTCACAAATCTATTTTTTTCTATGTGATAATTGTTTAAAGGAATTTCTACACCAACTGTATAATATAATATAAATTGAAATATAATGATTTTGACGATTCCCGAAGATCAAAATGATAAATAATTGTAACAATTTAACACACCATAAAAAACTTGGAATTATTAATTTAAAGCAATTGTCTAACTTTTTAATAAACATATTTGGAGGTGAAACTGTGTACAATATAATAGCTTATGTAAGACTGATCAAAGAAAAACTGTTGGTTTACTAACAATGTAAGTTATACCAACAGCTCATTATTATAGCTATGATTTGCATATTTGTTCATAAGAGTAGTATATAGAGTAAAGCATACTAAATATAAAAACTTAAGAGTATTTTTATACAAATTATTATTGACGAATAAAACTAAATCACATAAACAATACTAGTAGAACATAAATTAAAATACATTGTTTATATAAAACTAATTGTGTTAATGTATAGAAGAAGCTTTTTAAAATAAATATGAATTCTAATATACAAAAATATTATTCATGTATTTATTCAGTAGTATTTACGCACTAAGAAATAGGTGTTAATCTTAATGTAAAACATTTTTCAATTTACAATAATTCTCATCCAACAAAAGATTCCATCGATCCTATGTCAATTATTTAAATATCAGTTTTTTACATTTTTATCGTAATCATTAAGTGTTATCGTCAAGATACGACAAAAGTTGATATAATTTTATTCTTACAATTCTCCATTTCTGAGAGATCACCATTTGAAATATAGAAAATAATAATTTGTACGTTTATGATCCCCATTTACTTCATTGAACGTGTAATTCAAACTAGTGGTTTGCATAAATAATGCATACAAATGAATAAAACCCTCCAAGGAGTAGATCTTGGAGTGGACTTTCTTTTTATTGAGTATCTTATCAGGTTAAAGAGTGGCTAAACAGTTAGCTAATCCCTGAACAATAGGGTTAGAAATTCATAAATAACATTTTCTTGCCAGTCTAAACTTTACTGTCATCTGCATCGGAAAAATTCCAAACTACAAAAATGGTGAAGTTCAAGCTGTACAAGTTAAAATGTGAAATTTGTTTGTTCCCAAATTGTCCAAGACAAATGTCTCGCTGAAATTGGTACAATTGAATCAAATGATACACATAAGGAATTTTATGGTGTCAATGACGTGGCAACCAAACCATCTTTCTTATAAAATTTAGTTATATCCATAAAAAATAAGGAGAAAGCTAAAGAAGATTTCACTTTCGAAATTGCATTTGATGATCAGTCAGGAAAAAGTTTCCCGATAAATACAGCAATTCGTGCCACTTTAATCATTTCCCAGAAAAGTATTTATAGTTAATATAATAATTTTATTAAAATTATCATAATATATTATGAAGTATGACTACCAGAGAGACCACGTTCAAAAAATATATAACCAGGTGGTGTGAAAATGTGTTAATGAAGTAAAATACGTTTGCTACAACCTTTACTATCGCAATATCTCAGGAATGGTGATAAGTACGAGAAAATATAGAAAATTTTATTGTAGATTAATTTAAATGACATTTTTTAATTGCGCTTATAAGCTTAAAATTGATATTTTTTTATTATTATTTTATAATAGATAGATAGAAAAATCGAAATTTTCAAGTAAAAATCGACTTAAAATCCGTATAAACATTAAGGTTTTTATTTTGATCGGATTATATATAAATCTTACAGTATATTATTCTAATTTTGGAAACTTTTTAGTTTTTATCATAAAGACTGACAAGTGTATAGAAAGAAATGACCAAACACAACTAACAATGATTTTAAAAACTGTTTACCGGAAAAGATTGGCATTTTTTAAATTAAAATCATTATTTATTAAGTATTTATATTTTTAAAACAAAAAATTCCAATGATTCCATAAAAACTATTTTCATCTTGAAACGAATTATCAACAAAAAATAACATTCCCTCTCCATTCTTATCTTTGAAAAAGATGTCATGAAATTCAATCATATTCGTAAGTGATAAAAGTTACGTTTTAAAATTTTTTGAATAATTTTGTATGATGGCATACACGAAGAAACTTGAATTATACAGTGTGACCAAACACTGAATAGACGTTGACAAGTAAAAACATAATATACCTGAATAATACAAAATCAGATTTTCAAGATTATTTATAAGTCTGAATGGTATATGATGTAACATAAGGAAATTCGCAAAATTTACTATTCATAATATATATTGTAAGTACTTTATAAATTGAAAACCAATTTTAATTATTGATATTAGCAATAAAAACAACAATTTCTAATGTCTTCGATATTCTAACAATTTTCAACCCAATAATTACAATTAAAAGTCATGTATTGTGATTATTAAATAATTATACTCGACATATAATATACTCGTTATATGTCAGAGTTTATTATCTGATTGTAACGCTAGAAAATATTTACTCAGCAAACAAAATTTTGGTATAGGTGATCATAGAATCAGCTAATTAGTCCTTTTTGCATGTACGTCTGTCTGTCATCATGATAACTCAAAAAAGATATAGCGAAATGAAATTTTGGTTACGTATTTTTGAACATAAAGACTGAGTTTATGAGTAAGATCAGTCCATTGGGTCTAATGGATCCTTGACCAAACTTCTTAATTATGAAAGATAGAGGAAAATTTTAAATTTTTGTTCTTTAAAACAATCTTCTTTGAAACTTTCGTAAAATCCTTGGGCTCGACACAATTATAGCCAATCAGCACATATATAAACACAATACATATTATAATATATGTATTTATATCTGTATGGAATTGATTTTAAAAGTATTTTATGAATCCTAATAATTAAAAATTGTTCAAACAGCCATACCCAACCATATGTCTAATATCTAAAGAATTTACTCAGTTAGTTGTTACATTTACTTTATGTTTGGCTAATTGTGGCACATAATTCAATTAAGAAGTCCCTTCCACGTATTATGCACGGTACCCTAATAGCAACCGATTAATATGGTGTCTTGATAGTTATGACCGGTATTAAAAATTTTGACAAAAACTATTCTCGGCATCTATTTGATTTATTTTGCATGTGCTTTGTAATTTTCTTTCTGTTTAAATTTCTACATATCTAAGATACATTATTTATTTGAATACGAGTGGAGAATAAATTATAAAAATTTTATTAAAAAAAACAAACCCATTATGAATATAAACGATAGAGGTTCGTTTATCGTGGTGGTGACACTCTGTATAGTAGGTGAGTATGTATTGTACATATTTATATATTTACAAGCAAATGCGTTAAGATAAAACTCGAATAATGTTTTTAATGCCGTATATTTCTATATGTTAAAAAGTTTATTTCTATCAGAACTTAATATAGAATAAAACTTGTGTTATATGTTATAGTGCTATGTGTGTATGGGGTCAATGGCACCACTACGATACGATTCGAATCATTCACTGTTTTAAGAACTAAAAGTATAAAAGGATTGCAACTTTCATCCATCGAACAAATATATATACTTTTTTACGGTTTATACATATAATAAAGTATAGGTAAATGTTTTTATATGTACTTTAAACATTTGAATATACAAATTTTATTCGTATTTTTACACTAAATCATTACTTAAAGCCTTCCCATATTATAACTTTCCGAATTCTATACTGAGAAAATGGACCAAAGTGTATTTAAAAACCTATTTTAAATCGAAAGACCGTGTCCAAAGTGTTTCAATTACACTTAACGGTATTTTCATGATTACTAACTGTACCTAAAGATTTAATTTGTAAAGTAACAATAAGTTGAGAAAATTTGTTAACTTTAAAGTAGAAAAGTACCATTACTTTTTTTAAAAACACTTTTAAATTATTTGAATTTCCAATCGTTTTTAATTTATATAAGAAAGAATTAAAAACGAAAAAAAATAAAATTTAATAGATTATTGTAAAGCATCTTGCAAAGGATTTCATTCAAAGGCCTTTCACCGTTGGGTAGTTACACTATCCTCAGGTGACATAGGTTACTTTCTATCCTTGTTACCACACGGGCACAGGAACTACGCGAGTGAAACCACGTGACGTCCGCTAATCCATTTTTTGTTTATATATTTAAAACATTCAAGTACAAAAATTACAAAGTTCACCATCAAAATAGTGTATTAAGTAAACGTGGAAAGTTCAGATTGTCACGTTTTTCTGTATATTTGAGAAAACATACATGCAAATATACATTTATAAAATTTTGCGTATCTGTTTAGTAGGCCGTATATGCTAACATATACTATTTCAATAATTCATACTCGTGGGATAAAAAGTAGTGCCAAACGCTACCGATGATAGCGTAGCTACCCAAAAGTGGCATAATTTTTCAAATCGGTCCAGTAGTTTTTAAGTTTATTCGTTACATACAAAAATACAAACCTCTTTATCATATAGTATAGGTTTACGAGTCGAATTGATAACGTATATTTTAAGTTGAAGCCGCTAATCAAATTTGAATTTTGACTGAGGACGTATTTTATACATTATATATAAGTATCTTTTATATATTGTATCCGCGACTTCATCCGCGTATAACTGCAATTCAACTGGAACTTTATAGGAATTGCTTCCTTTATACAAATTGGCATATCGTGAAATGTTTCATTAATTCAAGAAGCAAGTGTTAAAAAAGCAAAAGTTAAGAGCCATAGAGATGCTTGCAGATGATGTGTAACATCTGACATTCCCACATTAGACATAAGAAACATTAATAATTTATCGTTAAAAAATAACGCGTGATTTTGTGTTATCCTGTTGCACTATTACACATTTCCACCCTTTTTCACGAAATCACTACCATAGATAAAAGCGATAAGATGTTACACATAAAAATAAAGATCGAAGTGTATCGAGTAATTTTGTGTGATTCGCAACAAAAAAAAACTTCTTTATCATTTTATTTACATAGAAAATAAAAGTATCTCATACTTATTTTTCATTCTTAACATCAGTAAGATACTTGAATAGCCTTATTCAATTGAACTTGAATGGGATAGAGATATTGAATAGAAGAAGAATTTGAACAAGCATATAGGATTGTGTTAAGCGTTGCATGAAATTGTACTTATAATACACATATAAAGTAACTATAGAAAAAATCAATTTGGATACCTCTAAAGTAAAATTTCAGTAATGTAACCTACATTATTATCTATTTAAAAGACTTTTTCGAAGAAAAGAGAATTTAACGCGAATAATATTTATCTGTACGTATATAACAAAAAATAAAATATTCGAATAAAATTATCCAATATAGTTGATAGCGAATTGTTTTTGGTTTAGTGTATGTTTTGCTAAATTGTTTCCATACTATATTAACAAATCCACAAAAGAGAGTTTGTTTTTATACATTGGCCAAAATTAATGCTTATTTCAGTGTAGGAAATAAAACATTATCGACTATTATCATTTTTATTCTTCTAGCTCCTATAATTCTTCATCCAACTTGATATCGATTTACAGCTTTGGCTGTCTACATTGAGAAAAGGTAAAATAGAATATATAAAAGGTAAGAGTTTTAATCAATTGACGGTTATATCGGTTTTTCTTAGCTGTATAAAATGTTTAACACAGCATGATAACAAAATAAAATTAGTATGTTTAAATATAAAGTTTAAAAAAAAAAAAAGAACTAAAAAGTAAAAAATAATTTTAAATTTTTCCTTGTGACCAATTCTCTTTCTTATTCGACGCCAACAAATCAATTTTTTAGCTAAGGATAAAAATGGCACCGTATACTCAAAAAGGTAATTGGTCATAAGGAAATATTAAAATTATTTTTTAATTATTACTTCATTGTTTTGAAGGCGGTTCTTTTTTTAAACTTTTTTAGTTTTTACTTTTGAGTGATGTATACAACCACAAAAATATTTTTTACTTTAATGAAATTTCATTACTAAAAATTATGTTTGCCCCTTCCCTCCCTTTAAGGACATCAGATCTGGACCAAATTGTAAAAAGGACCACACGGAAACCACCAAACTCAAATTCAGTCGAATTTAGAACCCAGTAGAAAGTTCTGAGGTAACAAACATTAAAAAAAATACAGTCGAATTGAGAACCTCCTCCTTTTTAAAGTCGATTCAAATAATTTTAAATTCAAATAATAACTGAAATAATCAACAATTAAAAAAATTATATGGCGATGGTCCCCGTAACTAAAGATTAGAGATAATTTTAATCATGAAATAATACGCAAGTTTTCTATATGAAAAAGAAAGGGGTAACTAAATGTTGCATTCATAAACGGCGCCAAAATATAAGAAGAACTGAAATTTTGCCTGGAAAATGGTATATTGTGTATTAAAATAAACAACAGTCCTGTGACAGCGGTCAAAATAGTACCATTATCACATCACAATTTACAAATTTCCCATTTTTGAATCAATTTTAGTTTGATTCATTTTTTTTTTTTTTGCTATAGGTTTGAGTCTAGTTTCACACTTTTCATCCTTTTGGTAGAGAAAAATATCAAGCATGAAATTTTACAAAATTAAAAATTATGTAGAAATATTCTTAAATATTCGGAATTTAATAAAAGTATTTGAGTAATTTATTATCTTAAATAAAAATTCAATATTTTTACCTTTATGCCACGTGACCTAAAACACTAGGCAGCCATAGCATGGCGTCATTTTGATAAAAATTAATATTTGTCATCTGTCAGTTCAATCTAAACAGTTATATTAATTAGTAAAAAATATTTGAATGTGTCAGGTTATGTTTTATTGTTAATGTGTTATACCAGTATTCTGAATATTATATACCAGTACTTTTTATATGTTTATATCATGTAACCTAAAACACTAGGCTGTTATCTTAATTAGTAAATAATTCTTGAAACTATAAGGTTCAGTTTTGTTGTCAACGTGTTATACCAGTATTCTCAATACTATATACCAGTATTACGTCACTAAAAGAGTTGTTTTTTACGGGAATAAAATATTTGAATTTTAATGTAATTCTATAGCAAGAAGTGTATATTTTGGAGAAATATTTATTTTTTGTGACTTTTTATTAATAAATCAATATTTTGAAGTAGTTTTTTATAACATAGTAAACGACTCTATTATAAGATGAATGATTTTAATACGAATAATATAATTTAAAGTAATTCATTCGTTAACGATTATTATTTTATAATTTTCTAGACACCCGTTAGACGTTCTTTACCTATATAATACCTAGAAATACACCCAAATTAAAAAAAAAAAAAAAAAAATTGTTAAATTCTATTAATGAGCCAGTTATTAAGAATACATTTGTTAATTGTTTAATTTTATGGACAGTTCAAAATAAAAATATAAAAAATTATCTTGTAAATCTTTGACAGTTTGCGTATCGTGACCTACATTCCATATTCTATTTGATGTAGAATATTATTTAAAAATAGACAAGCATTAGTATTTAGAAACGAATTCTTAAAATTGAGGGTGGACTGATTTGACTGGTACACGTGTAGCCAGAACACATAACCACAACTTAAACAACTACATAGATAATTACATTTGACCATGATTTTTAAAAATAATTTACTTCAGCTGTTCAAAAAAATCATAAACAATTAAACATCCAATAGTAATTAGTGTTTACATTACATCATCGGAAATGTCAAAACAGGATACACAAAAGCAAAAAATAAATCCAAAGGATTAGTGGCTGGGACACAAAAGCGCACACAATTTTTGGAACAAACAACAAACAAAAATATCACGCGAGACATTACCGTCACAATGTTTACAACGCTTGGCTCTGGGTTCTCCAACGTGACTTCCAGAAGACGTTGACGATGTTGGTAACTGTAAGCCCGTGCTAACGGGCATGTTATTACATACGTCGTAACACCTCCAGGGTCGCGTAATAATCAAACATATAACTTAGCATTTAGAAAATAACTATGAAAACCACTGAGATATTCGAATCAAAAAAGTTTCACAACATTCTAAACCACTAAAAAACACTTAGTAACCAGGGTTGAGTTGTTTCGTTTTATGTGTGCAATTATTTAGGAATTAAAAATATGTTTTGGAATTGTGAGGCGGCTTACGTCAACGTTCAAGGAATGTACATGAATTTGTGTAACTTTTGCACTGTTTAAGTGTGTGTTGTGTGTTGCTTTTTATGTGTAAAAAAAATTTTAATTATAATAACGACGGTGCCATTTTTAACAAATTTTTGTGATTTGTGTCGGACGGTGCGCAATTGATCATCACACCGTGGACATCCACACTCACTTCAATACTAAAAATTATTTAAGTTGAAAATCTATGTTAAGTAAGTTGTTCATACTAAGTTTACTTAAGACACCACGTCGTCGTTGCGCCGATAGCGTCGTCGTAATCTTTTTTGTAAATACACACTTTATTTTATTCTAAATATTGCTTTCGATCGTCCTCGTATAAATTCGGCCGCTTATTTTGCTGTTTAAAAACGGCCAATACAAACGTTGTATTACAATTTGAAAAAATATTTTTCTCTGATATATAAAATAAGCGTCGAGACGCCATCTATTTAACTTAGATATTATTATACATATATTAAACAGTGTGTTGTGTATACCAAGTGTTTATTATAAAAATGAATAATTTATGTATTTATGAGTTATTGAATAATTGTTTTTTTATAAATTGGAAATAAGTAAAAAAATAAAATAACACTGAAGAGTTGAAAATACATATGAAATAAGAATATCGATTTGATTTTTATTTAGCATCCTTAAAGGTCCACAGATTAATCCAATTCACTTCAATCTTAATTCAATCTTTTATAAACAACTTTACTATCGATTCGCTACCTTTAACCCTTCTATAAAAATCACGACCAGACCTTTACTATCTTGAAATGCATTATAGATATGTTTGTTTTGACAGAATATTTGAAAACTCTGACCCAAATTTAGTTGGATTACATACTTTGTTTGCCAAAATTGGTTAAAAAATGTGGATAATAGAGCAAAATTTATTTTTTGTAGTTTTAGTGACGTCATAAGAGTCAAAAAATTTATTTTGTCGACATCTTGGCCAAACTCTGGCCGATTCGAGTGAATTTTTTTTTGAAACCTACTAATTTTGGATCATTCTTTTCAATTTTTATACTATCGATTCGCTAACTTTAACCCTTCTATAAAAATTACGACCAGACCCTTACTATCTTGAAATGCATTATAGATATGTTTGTTTTGACAGAATATTTGAAAACTATGACACAAATTTAGTTGGATGACATACTTTGTTTGCCAAAATTGGTTAAAAATTGTGGATAATAGAGCCAAATTTATTTTTTGTAGTTTTAGTGACGTCATAAGATTCACAAAATTTATTTTGTCGATATCTTGGCCAAATTCTGGCCGATTTGAGTGAACTTTTTTTTGAAACCTACTAATTTTGGATCATTCTTTTCAATTTTTTTACTATCGATTCGCTACCTTTAACCCTTCTATAAAACTGACGACCAGACCTTTACTATCTTGAAATACATTAAAGATATGTTTGTTTTGACAGAATATTTGAAAACTCTGACCCAAATTTAGTTGGATTACATACTTTGTTTGCCAAAATTGGTTAAAAAATGTGGATAATAGAGCAAAATTTATTTTTTGTAGTTTTGGTGACGTCATAAGAGTCACAAAATTTATTTTGTCGATATCTTGGCCAAACTCTGGCCGATTCGAGTGAATTTTTTTTTGAAACCTACTAATTTTGGATCATTCTTTTCAATTTTTATACTATCGATTCGCTAACTTTAACCCTTCTATAAGAATCATGACTAGACCCTTACTATCTTGAAATTCATTATAGATATGTTTGTTTTAACAGAATATTTGAAAACTATGACCCAAATTTTGTTGGATTACATACTTTGTTTGCCAAAATTGGTTAAAAATTTTGGATAATAGAGCAAAATTTATTTTTTGTAGTTTTGGTGACGTCATAAGAGTCACAAAATTTATTTTGTCGATATCTTGGCCAAACTCTGGCCGATTTGAGTGAACTTTTTTTTGAAACCTACTAATTTTGGATCATTCTTTCCAATTTGTATACTATCAATTCGCTAACTTTAACCCTTTTTTAAAAATCACGACCAGACCCTAACTTACTTGAAATGCATTATAGATATATTTGTTTTGACAGAATATTTGAAAACTATGACCCAAATTTAGTTGGATTACATACTTTGTTTGCCAAAATTGGTTAAAAATTGTGGATAATACAGCAAAATTTATTTTTTGTAATTTTGGCGATGTCATAAGATTCACAAAATTTATTTTGTCGATATCTTGGCCAAACTCTGGCCGATTCGAGTGAATTTTTTTTGAAACCTACTAATTTTGGATCATTCTTTTCAATTTTTATACTATCGATTCGCTAACTTTAACCCTTCTATAAAAATTACGACCAGACCCTTACTATCTTGAAATGCATTATAGATATGTTTGTTTTGACAGAATATTTGAAAACTATGACACAAATTTAGTTGGATGACATACTTTGTTTGCCAAAATTGGTTAAAAATTGTGGATAATAGAGCCAAATTTATTTTTTGTAGTTTTAGTGACGTCATAAGATTCACAAAATTTATTTTGTCGATATCTTGGCCAAATTCTGGCCGATTTGAGTGAACTTTTTTTTGAAACCTACTAATTTTGGATCATTCTTTTCAATTTTTTTACTATCGATTCGCTACCTTTAACCCTTCTATAAAACTGACGACCAGACCTTTACTATCTTGAAATACATTAAAGATATGTTTGTTTTGACAGAATATTTGAAAACTCTGACCCAAATTTAGTTGGATTACATACTTTGTTTGCCAAAATTGGTTAAAAAATGTGGATAATAGAGCAAAATTTATTTTTTGTAGTTTTGGTGACGTCATAAGAGTCACAAAATTTATTTTGTCGATATCTTGGCCAAACTCTGGCCGATTCGAGTGAATTTTTTTTTGAAACCTACTAATTTTGGATCATTCTTTTCAATTTTTATACTATCGATTCGCTAACTTTAACCCTTCTATAAGAATCATGACTAGACCCTTACTATCTTGAAATTCATTATAGATATGTTTGTTTTAACAGAATATTTGAAAACTATGACCCAAATTTTGTTGGATTACATACTTTGTTTGCCAAAATTGGTTAAAAATTTTGGATAATAGAGCAAAATTTATTTTTTGTAGTTTTGGTGACGTCATAAGAGTCACAAAATTTATTTTGTCGATATCTTGGCCAAACTCTGGCCGATTTGAGTGAACTTTTTTTTGAAACCTACTAATTTTGGATCATTCTTTCCAATTTGTATACTATCAATTCGCTAACTTTAACCCTTTTTTAAAAATCACGACCAGACCCTAACTTACTTGAAATGCATTATAGATATATTTGTTTTGACAGAATATTTGAAAACTATGACCCAAATTTAGTTGGATTACATACTTTGTTTGCCAAAATTGGTTAAAAATTGTGGATAATACAGCAAAATTTATTTTTTGTAATTTTGGCGATGTCATAAGATTCACAAAATTTATTTTGTCGATATCTTGGCCAAACTCTGGCCGATTCGAGTGAATTTTTTTTTTGAAACCTACTAATTTTGGATCATTCTTTTCAATTTTTATACTATCGATTCGCAAACTTTAACCCTTCTATAAAAATTACGACCAGACCCTTACTATCTTGAAATGCATTATAGATATGTTTGTTTTGACAGAATATTTGAAAATAATGACACAAATTTAGTTGGATGACATACTTTGTTTGCCAAAATTGGTTAAAAATTGTGGATAATAGAGCCAAATTTATTTTTTGTAGTTTTAGTGACGTCATAAGATTCACAAAATTTATTTTGTCGATATCTTGGCCAAATTCTGGCCGATTTGAGTGAACTTTTTTTTGAAACCTACTAATTTTGGATCATTCTTTTCAATTTTCACTTCAATCTTTATTCAATCTTTTATAAACAAGTGTACATTGTATAGAAAAAGTTAAAAAAATACAATGGGACATACGAAGGTAAGGGGAAGATATGGAAGACGTTGTGAGGAACCACTTCATTAATCTTTGTGAATAACACACGGAAAACCATAGAAAACCATTGGTAAGAGTAACTGAAACTCGATACTAATGATCAAATGTCTCCTGAGTATCACTGAGGGAGTAATTCGGTTTTCGTAATTATTGGAGACTTTTTTGGTCCTAAATCGGAGATATACTTCAGGATTAACATAGGCCTAGCGTCAGTCATCTTATAGACACGAATCGTCGTAAGTCGAGAATACACGTCAACACTATAATATAAAATAATTTAACGAAACATGAAATTACAATAAGAAATTAGCCGTCATTGTAATGATGATGGCGAATGTAAAAAATTCGACATCAGTGACATCAGTATGGACTTCGAGTATAAACTTTAGTTTAGTTTTAATAAGCATTTTTCTTAAAAAATAGTATTTTTCAAAAAACGACAAAGATTGGAATCAGCCAGTTTGAAATTAAAATTGTTAACATCGAAAAAGATACCAAATAATATAAGTTTTAAATTCAAATCATAAACTAAGAACGCATTGGCGATTTGAGTAACAGTCTTTCTGTAAAGCTAAAAGTTTTAGTAATTATTCATAGTTTACTAAGTACTGAAACTACGTTCTGGAAGGACAGTCCTGCACGTTATTGACTTTAATATATATTTGATATTATGACTTAAAATATATATTTTATATTAACTTACTTATATTGTTTTACTTATTTATATTGTTCCTAACGTCTAGTATATTGTGAATGTTTGCAATGAGTAATTTAAGATATGTTTATAAAAAAGAGAACTTTCAACATTAATTATCCAAATTTAAGAAATATACCTGTATTTAGGTCATTGTGACAAAGTTTATTATCATTTTAAATAAAATAATAAATTGGCTACATTGATCTTGGTAGTCACTTTTAACCATTATATAAAGTGTTTAGTTTCCACGTTTTATAAATATTTTGAATTTAACGTAATGATATCGATTTATAAACAGGAAAGCAATTATTATACTTATTGTGGTAGCTATCACTGAACAACGACAACAAAGTATTAATAAACAGATGCAGATGCAATTTTATACGGAGCTATAGTACTTAAACAATCAGAATTATAATTTTTCTGCTTTTTTAGTTTTACATAACAAAAAAAAAAAAAAGCCAAGGCGTGATTTTTATAGAAGTGGTAAAGTTAGCGAATCGATAGTATAAAAATTGAAAAGAATGATCCAAAATTAGTAGGTTTCAAAAAAAAGTTCACTCGAATCGGCCCGAGTTTGGCCAAGATATCGACAAAATAAATTTTGTGAATCTTATGACGTCACCAAAACTACAAAAATAAATTTTGGTCTATTATCCACAATTTTTAACCAATTTTGGCAAACAAAGTATGTAATCCAACTAAATTTGGGTCATAGTTTTCAAATATTCTGTCAAAACAAACATATATATAATGCATTTCAAGATAGTAAGGGTCTGGTCGTGATTTTTAAAGAATGGTTAAAGTTAGCAAATCGATAGTATAAAAATTGAAAAGAATGATCCAAAATTAGTAGGTTTCAAAAAAAAGTTCACTCGAATCGGCCAGAGTTTGGCCAAGATATCGACAAAATAAATTTTGTGAATCTTATGACGTCACCAAAACTACAAAAAATAAATTTTGCTCTAATATCCACAATTTTTAACCAATTTTGGCAAACAAAGTATGTAATCCAACTAAATTTGGGTCATAGTTTTCAAATATTCTGTCAAAACAAACATATCTATAATGCATTTTAAGATAGTAAGGGTCTGGTCGTGATTTTTAAAGAAGGGTTAAAGTTAGCAAATCGATAGTATAAAAATTGAAAAGAATGATCCAAAATTAGTAGGTTTCAAAAAAAAGTTCACTCGAATCGGCCAGAGTTTGGCCAAGATATCGACAAAATAAATTTTGTGAATCTTATGACGTCACCAAAACTACAAAAAATAAATTTTGCTCTATTATCCACAATTTTTAACCAATTTTGGCAAACAAAGTATGTAATCCAACTAAATTTGGGTCATAGTTTTCAAATATTCTGTCAAAACAAACATATCTATAATGCATTTCCAGATAGTAAGGGTCTGGTCGTGATTTTTATAGAAGGGATAAAGTTAGCGAATCGATAGTATAAAAATTGAAAAGAATGATCCAAAATTAGTAGGTTTCAAAAAAAAGTTCACTCGAATCGGCCAGAGTTTGGCCAAGATATCGACAAAATAAATTTTGTGAATCTTATGACGTCACCAAAACTACAAAAAATAAATTTTGCTCTATTATCCACAATTTTTAACCAATTTTGGCAAACAAAGTATGTAATCCAACTAAATTTGGATCATAGTTTTCAAATATTCTGTCAAAACAAATATATCTATAATGCATTTCAAGATAGTAAGGGTCTGGTCGTGATTTTTATATAAGGGTTAAAGTAAGCGAATCGATAGTATAAAAATTGAAAAGAATGATCCAAAATTAGTAGGTTTCAAAAAAAAGTTCACTCGAATCGGCCAGAGTTTGGCCAAGATATCGACAAAATAAATTTTGTGAATATTATGACGTCACCAAAACTACAAAAAATAAATTTTGCTTTATAATCCACAATTTTTAACCAATTTTGGCAAACAAAGTATGTAATCCAACTAAATTTGGGTCATAGTTTTCAAATATTCTGTCAAAACAAACATATCTATAATGCATTTCCAGATAGTAAGGGTCTGATCGTGATTTTTATAGAAGGGTTAAAGTTAGCGAATCGATAGTATAAAAATTGAAAAGAATGATCCAAAATCAGAAGGTTTCGAAAAAAAGTTCACTCGAATCGGCCAGAGTTTGGCCAAGATATCGACAAAATAAATTTTGTGAATCTTATGACGTCACCAAAACTACAAAAAATAAATTTTGCTTTATTATCCACAATATTTAACCAATTTTGGCAAACAAAGTATGTAATCCAACTAAATTTGGGTCATAGTTTTCAAATATTCTGTCAAAACAAACATATCTATAATGCATTTCCAAATAGTAAGGGTCTGGTCGTGATTTTTATAGAAGGGTTAAAGTTAGCGAATCGATAGTATAAAAATTGAAAAGAATGATCCAAAATTAGTAGGTTTCAAAAAAAAGTTCACTCGAATCGGCCAGAGTTTGGCCAAGATATCGACAAAATAAATTTTGTGAATCTTATGACGTCACCAAAACTACAAAAATAAATTTTGGTCTATTATCCACAATTTTTAACCAATTTTGGCAAACAAAGTATGTAATCCAACTAAATTTGGGTCATAGTTTTCAAATATTCTGTCAAAACAAACATATCTATAATGCATTTCAAGATAGTAAGGGTCTGGTCGTGATTTTTATAGAAGGGTTAAAGTTAGCGAATCGATAGTATAAAAATTGAAAAGAATGATCCAAAATCAGAAGGTTTCGAAAAAAAGTTCACTCGAATCGGCCAGAGTTTGGCCAAGATATCGACAAAATAAATTTTGTGAATCTTATGACGTCACCAAAACTACAAAAAATAAATTTTGCTTTATTATCCACAATATTTAACCAATTTTGGCAAACAAAGTATGTAATCCAACTAAATTTGGGTCATAGTTTTCAAATATTCTGTCAAAACAAACATATCTATAATGCATTTCCAAATAGTAAGGGTCTGGTCGTGATTTTTATAGAAGGGTTAAAGTTAGCGAATCGATAGTATAAAAATTGAAAAGAATGATCCAAAATTAGTAGGTTTCAAAAAAAAGTTCACTCGAATCGGCCAGAGTTTGGCCAAGATATCGACAAAATAAATTTTGTGAATCTTATGACGTCACCAAAACTACAAAAATAAATTTTGGTCTATTATCCACAATTTTTAACCAATTTTGGCAAACAAAGTATGTAATCCAACTAAATTTGGGTCATAGTTTTCAAATATTCTGTCAAAACAAACATATCTATAATGCATTTCAAGATAGTAAGGGTCTGGTCGTGATTTTTATAGAAGGGTTAAAGTAAGCGAATCGATAGTATAAAAATTGAAAAGAATGATCCAAAATTAGTAGGTTTCAAAAAAAAGTTCACTCGAATCGGCCCGAGTTTGGCCAAGATATCGACAAAATAAATTTTGTGAATCTTATGACGTCACCAAAACTACAAAAATAAATTTTGGTCTATTATCCACAATTTTTAACCAATTTTGGCAAACAAAGTATGTAATCCAACTAAATTTGGGTCATAGTTTTCAAATATTCTGTCAAAACAAACATATCTATAATGCATTTCAAGATATTAAGGGTCTGGTCGTGATTTTTAAAGAAGGGTTAAAGTTAGCAAATCGATAGTATAAAAATTGAAAAGAATGATCCAAAATTAGTAGGTTTCAAAAAAAAGTTCACTCGAATCGGCCAGAGTTTGGCCAAGATATCGACAAAATAAATTTTGTGAATCTTATGACGTCACCAAAACTACAAAAATAAATTTTGGTCTATTATCCACAATTTTTAACCAATTTTGGCAAACAAAGTATGTAATCCAACTAAATTTGGGTCATAGTTTTCAAATATTCTGTCAAAACAAACATATCTATAATGCATTTAAAGATAGTAAGGGTCTGGTCGTGATTTTTATAAAAGGGTTAAAGTTAGCGAATCGATAGTATAAAATTGAAAAGAATGATCCAAAATTAGTAGGTTTCAAAAAAAAGTTCACTCGAATCGGCCAAAGTTTGGCTAAGATATCGACAAAATAAATTTTGTGAATCTTATGACGTCACCAAAACTACAAAAAAAAAATTTTGGTCTATTTTCCACAATTTTTAACCAATTTTGGCAAACAAAGTATGTAATCCAACTAAATTTGGGTCATAGTTTTCAAATATTCTGTCAAAACAAACATATCTATAATGCATTTCAAGATAGTAAGGGTCTGGTCGTGATTTTTATAGAAGGGTTAAAGTAAGCGAATCGATAGTATAAAAATTGAAAAGAATGATCCAAAATTAGTAGGTTTCAAAAAAAAGTTCACTCGAATCGGCCCGAGTTTGGCCAAGATATCGACAAAATAAATTTTGTGAATCTTATGACGTCACCAAAACTACAAAAAATAAATTTTGCTCTATTATCCACAATTTTTAACCAATTTTGGCAAACAAAGTATGTAATCCAACTAAATTTGGGTCATAGTTTTCAAATATTCTGTCAAAACAAACATATATATAATGCATTTCAAGATAGTAAGGGTCTGGTCGTGATTTTTAAAGAATGGTTAAAGTTAGCAAATCGATAGTATAAAAATTGAAAAGAATGATCCAAAATTAGTAGGTTTCAAAAAAAAGTTCACTCGAATCGGCCAGAGTTTGGCCAAGATATCGACAAAATAAATTTTGTGAATCTTATGACGTCACCAAAACTACAAAAAATAAATTTTGCTCTAATATCCACAATTTTTAACCAATTTTGGCAAACAAAGTATGTAATCCAACTAAATTTGGGTCATAGTTTTCAAATATTCTGTCAAAACAAACATATCTATAATGCATTTTAAGATAGTAAGGGTCTGGTCGTGATTTTTAAAGAAGGGTTAAAGTTAGCAAATCGATAGTATAAAAATTGAAAAGAATGATCCAAAATTAGTAGGTTTCAAAAAAAAGTTCACTCGAATCGGCCAGAGTTTGGCCAAGATATCGACAAAATAAATTTTGTGAATCTTATGACGTCACCAAAACTACAAAAAATAAATTTTGCTCTATTATCCACAATTTTTAACCAATTTTGGCAAACAAAGTATGTAATCCAACTAAATTTGGGTCATAGTTTTCAAATATTCTGTCAAAACAAACATATCTATAATGCATTTCCAGATAGTAAGGGTCTGGTCGTGATTTTTATAGAAGGGTTAAAGTTAGCGAATCGATAGTATAAAAATTGAAAAGAATGATCCACAATTAGTAGGTTTCAAAAAAAAGTTCACTCGAATCGGCCAGAGTTTGGCCAAGATATCGACAAAATAAATTTTGTGAATCTTATGACGTCACCAAAACTACAAAAAATAAATTTTGCTCTATTATCCACAATTTTTAACCAATTTTGGCAAACAAAGTATGTAATCCAACTAAATTTGGATCATAGTTTTCAAATATTCTGTCAAAACAAATATATCTATAATGCATTTCAAGATAGTAAGGGTCTGGTCGTGATTTTTATAGAAGGGTTAAAGTTTGCGAATCGATAGTATAAAAATTGAAAAGAATGATCCAAAATTAGTAGGTTTCTAAAAAAAGTTCACTCGAATCGGCCAGAGTTTGGCCAGGATATCGACAAAATAAATTTTGTTACTCTATTATTATTCCGGGTCGAACGTGTTTTCTAAGTTTATTTTTTTTTTTGCTGATATTTCACTTCTCGGCTAGGCTATAATTAAAATAATTATTATTTAACAATCATACTTATAAGGGCTGCATAATAATCAATATTAATTTTTAAATATAGGCCAAATACTCAACCATAAGTCGAGTATTTAAACAATTTAAAGTTTTAATCTTCATTTGTTTTATGTACGTATCAAAATTTTTCCAAGAAATTAATTTTCAGCACAAAAATATTTTGTGTATAAACCACAAATATTATAAACGGAAAATTTACAGAATGTTACACTTTTGCATTATTGATCATTTTAAACTTGATATCTATATGATTTCAATAATTTAATTAATAATTAAAATAATTGGATTAAATTATTATAAAATGGTTTTATGGTTTTGAATTGATTCATTAATTTAATTATATTATGTTTACCAAATAACCGCATAATCAATTTTAGCTGATGCAAGTAGGTCAATCCATCCGTGGTCACTAGTGACATATTTTTTTAACAATTATTAATTTAAATTCAAATAATATTTATTAATCATAAAATTTAATACATTTTCGTTTTTTAATATGTATTATAAATTTTTGTTTTTTGTTTTTTTCATTAATTCAAAACAGGGGATTAAGTTATTTCAGACTACATAAAATTTATTCAGTAGAATTAAAATTTCCTATTTAAAATTAAGATAAATTTAAAATTTTCATAAGTATCTCGAATAAACGGCACAGAACTTCCTCGTGATATATTTGTATATTTAGTGAAATAATGCATTACTACTATGCATATTTTAGATAAATTGTTGTGTTAGTAAACTGACTTCTCTTTTTCGCAGTGTTTTAGAAAAATTGATTTCCATAAAAAATAAATTAAACTACTACTAATGTATGGCCACTACTAAGTAATCCATTTTTGCTTTTTTCTATATATCGATTTTAACAAATCCAAATGTCTAATGTTAAACTGTATCACATATGCGTATACATTTGACCAAAATCTCATGAACGGTTCATGAAATATCGACATTTAAGCGAAAAAGTAGACGCTATTAGCTACCGCTGTAGTACACAAAACCGGAAATGTCCTATATTTACTTAACATAAAAAAAATGTACTTCTGATGCACTGCTGCCGTGAAATCACGCAGCAGAGAAATGTGAAAAGATGCACAATGAGATGCTTTTTCAGTGCTTTCTTTCATGGTGTACATTAAATAAATCAATTAAATCAAAGTTACCAAAAAAAAATCCGTCCAATATGAATCACTGAAGAAAAGTGTCAAGCTCGCATGTTGATATACCACAACTGCGCATCATAATGACTCAACTTTTATAAATAAAAATTTCAGTACCTCATTTAAATTAAATTTTGAATAATTCTTTCTGTTATTTCAAAATGCCTCTGCTAGTTTGAGACTTTTTTAGTAGTGATTCATGTTGGTGAATCAGTGCAGTAATTTTTATTGCAGTTTTGATGCAATTGATAATATTGAATGTACATCATAAAAAGTACCCAATTTTGGTTTTTAAATTATATTAAAAATGTTAATTTTCCACGTTACTCTGCCAGCGTGATATCACAGCAGCAGTGCATCATAATGACACTATTTTTATCTAATTTAAATTATGCAGCACCTAAATAGCACCTAATATTGAGCATATGTAAATTCAATTTTGAATACTTTGTTCAGTTAACTTGTAGTACTTTAAATGACTTCTTAGTCAAGAGTTTTGGTTTCAAAATAAATTATCGTATTTATGCAATTATTGGTGTAATTTATCTGTGAAATTTTCGCTCAGAATTGTATCTTAATGGTAAAGGAGTGCGTGCAAGTTTTATTTTATAACTATAGACATAATTTAACTTATTACGTCACAATTCTCTTACTTATGACTGCTATTTTGCATGTATTTTGGTGTATTTCCTTTTTCCTATCTATGAAGTTGAAACACTCTGAATAACATAAGCATACTTTTAAAATAATAAACTAAATACACAGGTATTAGATACAATATAATAATAACGTGTGTTTTAACTATAATAGTTCAGCAGCTCAATGCAAACAATGTACGTTAAGAAGCCAATGCTTTGTAGGTGTTCCGTTATTACGATGTTTGTTCTATGTGTTGCACATAACGTTCCAATGTTTACCAAGCATATTACCTTCACTTTAAGTATTTGTTTATGTTGATAAATTTCAATAAATTGTATTGTATTTTGTTCGTTCCACTCCATACCAAAATATTTAAATAAAATTAATATAAAAATTAATAATGTTTACTTACGCCTTATCTTTGCAAATTTTTCGTTGTTGAGTACACACAATTCATCCCCACCTGATCTGGATACATCCAATAAAAATAACTTTTCGCTATATGTGTGGAATAAAATGTTAAAAATGCTGATCGAGAAATGAAATGAATGAGTAATGCAAAAGCATTTTGTTACTGCAGTTGATCAATTTTAAGTACCCGGATTCACACACATTTAATTGTATAATATTATCAGATGTAGTATAAATAAATTAAGATGAAAACTAATGACTTGAGAAGCCTCCGTGTATATATGAAAAACGGACGTTAAACCTGGACGCATAAAAACATGATAATGTTTTTCGATCACAAAATCTTATGTAACTCTAAGCATGTATTTTATATTAGACAATAATTCTTCATAAGACATCCCAATTTTTATATCAGAAAATCTTATCGTGTGGACATATATAAGATTCTGTCTGAAGAAGCATCAGATTTTTTAATAAGAATTTCTTACGATGTTGTCTGAAGTACCATCATTCCCATCTTCAAAAACATTTATTCTTGTATCTAAGGTTGAGTGTAAAGTTCTCTGTAAAACGGTATGAAGAAATACTCCTGAAATTTTATGTACGCTTATTAATTACACTTGATATAATGCTTAAACAATTATATTAGTTGTTACATTTTTTGATCTATTTAACAGTTTTAAGAGCTCTTTCTCCCAAACTATATATTCTATGAAATACAAACGTATCTACCTACCATACAAAAAATAAACTATGAAAACATAAGTTTTACAGTAAAATCTCTTAATTTATAACTTGAATTTTAATTTGAATAAAATTCATAAATTAAGTGAAAATACAACTGAGTTTTTACACAAACTGTCCAAAAACATGTATTATTTTCAGAAATCATGTATGTGTCGGTATTCTAGCGTGGCTTCTAAATGTCTGAACAATCTGAATTGTCAATTATTTCAATATAGTTATTCAATTTAAGGCTTTGATGAGCAATTACAAAACTATATTGTTTATATAAATTTTACACAGATAGCGCATACATGGAAAATAAAAATTAAAATCACCTTGAATTACATGTTTTAGAATACAACTTGCCACTAAAATGAACCGGTAAAATAAATGAAAATAATTTTAAAAAAAGTCTTTACGGAAACGAACTTAATATTTCGGATATTAGATCTGAACAGTGATTCGTTCATGAGTGAGCATAAAAAACTATTTCAAAAAAATCTAAATTCTCTGACTTTCTCGAGTTATCTCTGACCAGTAGACACCCTGCAATAGGACGTGCTACCAACTAATGCTACAAAAAGCATATATTATGTACTTCTAAGCACCTCCG
The DNA here is from genome assembly GCA_020423425.1 of Chrysopa pallens. Classification (NCBI taxonomy): domain Eukaryota; kingdom Metazoa; phylum Arthropoda; class Insecta; order Neuroptera; family Chrysopidae; genus Chrysopa; species Chrysopa pallens. Next base: position 37,802,602 of record CM035594.1, read on the forward strand.
ACTGACAATTAAAAAGACCCGGGTTCGATAACAATTCTATCTATCTTTCAATCAAAAATCGGAATAGACGTATAGAAATGAAAATGTCATTTCTACTTCTGTAAGATCAATATGATCGAATACAACAAAAGTTGTTTAAAAAGAATCTGACAATCGCATATAATTAATAAATAGTTAGCCTGTTTTCATTATAGAAAGAAGTATAGACAGTACTAGTTTAACGAGATTTGACTGTACAGAAGTTATGTTATGTTTATTTAGAGAATTTCGATGAATTCCTGTTTTGTTTTTGGTGCAAATACATATGAATAGTTTAAAAATAGAGCATTATAATTTTATTCCTGTATTACATTGTACAATTTATGTTACAGAAAGAAAGTCGTTGTGTAGGTAAATATTGTATTAAAATTTCTAATTACACTTTATATCACATGTAATTATGTTCAGAATTTTATTGCGTTTTCTGCTAATTTATAAGCATTATTTACAATTTTTACATTTATTGCAGTTCTTTAAGAGATTGAAATGAGAAAGGATTTTGTTAAAATAAATCTGTTGATGTGAAATTTTCGGAACTATTAGTTATATACTAAAATGAATGCTCTTTATTTTGTACGCTTCCTTCTCTGTAAATATTTTTTTTGAACAAACAACTTTTACTTGAAAAATTTCAATGTATAATGTTTGAGTTCTCCACAATTTTAGCTTAAATTTGGCTAATAAACACATACAGGTAATAACAATACATATTCTTATTATACATGTATACATATATAACTGTATAGGTAGGATATTTATAGTATTGTATGAATGCTAATTAAAATAGTCCATACAATGAAATGCAAACAATTGCGTATCTAAACAATTAGCTCTGCTAGTTGTTATCTTCACTTATTGAACAAGTTTTTCGCATATTCTATGAATACTGCCTATTATAATAATGTTTAAAATTTATTAAGAATAGGTTTTTTTTAAAGACCAATCCATCATAAGGAATAGCATTGTGTTGGTTAAAGAAATTTTATTTTCATATCGTTTTTAAAGTCCATTGGGATATTACACTGTATATAACATACAGATATATACTGTATATAACATACAGATAGATTAACGTTGGTTGTATAACGAACGTTTTAGTAATAGTGGTATTTATTCTATTTTTAAACAGTTTTGTAAAAAAAAATTATGGTATATAATACGACATAATACTTCTACCTGTAGAGATAATGCATAATGCTTTTACCTACATTAGATAATGCACTTTATTTGACTGAACATTTTTACAAGAAATATTAAAATAAATTAAAAGCAAAACTAGCGACAATAAGTTTGAACTTTTAGAATCAGATCAATATGGATTTTTTTCAGTAAATTATTGTATACTTTGAAATTTCGATGTTCATACCCAACTAATTATAGTTTATTCAGTGTTATTGAAATTGTTTTTTAAAAAATGGGTTAAGGTTCGATACTCTATACAGTGCAATATAAAAATCAAATGATCCGTTTTGACGTGATTCGCGAAAAATCAGAAATTTCAAAAACTTCTGTTTTTGTATTTGTAAATAGATTCAATAGACTACGCAAATGTGGATGTAGTCCGCATGTAGTGTGAAAGCTTTGCCATACTTAAATTACATACAAAAATATATTGTATAGCGCCATATTTAAAATTGATTAATAAATATGCCATTTATGACTAATTGAAAAGAAAACTAATGTTGCCAATACTAAAATACTTTTTATAAAATACATACAGAAAATGAAATTGAAATGAGTTTAAAAAAAATGTTTTACAAGGAAGTAAAGAAATATAACTGAATTTGAAACAAATATTTGATAATATTTATATTATAGTCATCAAAATGATTGCCAAAAGTATATAACATATACAGATTTAAGTTTATTTAAGTCATAGTGAATATTGTTGCCAAAATTACTCATTTTCAAAATATATGTTTAGAAAAAAATATTTAAGGTACAGTAAAAGCCGAATGTAAAGACCTTAAGCAAAACTTGCAAGCGAGTGATTAAAAACAGAAGTATACAGATTTTGAAAAAATGTTAACAACCAACAAAACCATAGTCCGTCCCTGAAATTTTTATTTAAAATAGGTGCCGAATAGTAGTATTAAGTGAGGCAAAGTATTAAAAAAAAAAAAAAATCAATTGAAAAAAGTATTATTTAAATTTTTCTTAAATTATTATAGAATAATTGGAGGACACTTAATTTGGTATTTTACATAACAAATAGTGAATGTGGAAGTGTCTAATTCATGACAAAAATCGAAGCTTAATCAATTTTGATGAGTCGAAAACGAAGAAGTTATAAAGATTATTTGCCATCTATTTCTTGCAAAACAAAGTTTAATCCTGCCCTTGTTTAATCAACAATTTAACAGTTTATTTGACAAAAAAAAAAGCATGTTCGTAAAATAAAGACGCTTTAATTAACGTAATAAACAAAATTAAGTGAAAATCCTTGTTTGTGGTATGTAAGGCCCATGCATACAAACGTATGGATACGTTGACACCACGCTGAAATTAAAAAGTATTTTTAAAACAAAATTCTTGAATTTTGGTCTTTTCACCAGTTAATCAACATTTAACTTATGAAAGTGAAAATAACAACTTCAACAGTGTTAATTCTTTAGATATTCGACATTTGGTTAAACTATAAGTGTGTCAAATTTCATACTCTTCTATCCGCCCAGTTTCCGTAAAAAGAGATACAAAGTTTTTGTTTCACGCATAAATAAATATTAAATTTAGTCAAAAATAATAAAAGATTAAAAACAATGATGTGGCAGGTCTCTGGTATATGTACATGCCAGTGAAAAGGAGGCCCAATTATTGAAGAAATACTCGTCGTGTTGTCAATAAAGCAACTACATTTAAAACGACATTTACTACAAAATTTACTAGAGACGGCTTCGTCATAATTCAAATTTCTATGATGATTATTTTTAAACAATTTAGGTTATTAACATTCACAAGACTACTACTATACTTATTGTATTCATATTACATTCAATAATTTATGTGAGACTGATTTTATTCAATTGAAAATTGTTCGAATTTTTTATTTCGTATGCCAATCCAAAGCGATCCAAATAATTTCAGACAATTCATGTATATCTGTCATTTGAAATCTTCAAATAGAGCCAAATTGATATTTTGATAATAATTAACTGTGAAAATTTTAAAATACACCCACCATGCGGCATGGCATGTATGTATGATTTTATCATCTTGGGAGATAATGGATATTGTCTGAACAGTAAAACTGATTTTTTTTTGAAGTGATCAGTGGAAATTAGCCAGGAAACATTCCATAGTCAAGCTTGCAACTTTATCCTATATAAATTCCCTTTTATATTTTTCTGTCCAGAGAAACAACTTTTGTTTGAAATATTTTTTTACGTTGAAACGTAAATTGTCCAGATTAGCTACAATTTCAGCTCAAAGTTAGCTTATAAGTACATATATTTTCAATACACATTATTATTTTTATTATATGTGTTTATAACTGCATGGACGTCATATTTTGGCTATTTTATGAATGCTCATGTTGATACTGAACCATATATTGAGTATCTAAATAGGTAACTCTGTTAGTTGTTATTTTTACTTGTTAAATTATAATACGAGTTAATTGGAACTTAATTAAGTTGATTTAATTTGATTTTTTTCGATAAAACATTGCATTTTTTCCAGACAAATTGCTAATTTGTTATAGAAAATGTGTAAAATTTTTTTTAAAATACAGATATTAGAGTGAATCTCAATATCAATTTGGCTCTGTTTAAAGATTAACAATATTTAAAAATATATATTTTAATCTCGAAAATGGAAACGCGAAAAGAGTTTTTGTGTTGAAACAGTACTGAGAAAAAACCAAAACTTTCTGAATATGAACAAGTGAAGATAACAATAATTGTGTACATTTTTGCCAAAAATTAAAATTTTACGACATTTTTTATCACTTTCCTGGATGCCATACCTGGTGGACATCATGGTGAAATTTCACAATTCACATCAATTACAACAAGGGGAAAAGAAACTAGCATTACGAATTAAAATAAACCACCTTGTAATGTTATAATGAAAGTAATGTCACAAATTAAAAATGCACAAATTAAATTTTATTGTAAACAATTTGTTGATTAATATTAATAATTTAAACGGTATTCAAGAATTATGATAATCCGTCTAATTAGTATTATTAATATTCAATTACCTTGAATTGAAAAAGAATTAACGTAGGTGTTAGTTATAATGTAGGATCTAATTTTCATGTTTTTAATTTATAATTTTTTTGAATCATTAACTCATTGAAATTAGTTGAATGTGAATCGGCGATGCGGTATTTGAAATGTAGAAGTATATTTTAGCTATAAAGTTTTAAACACATTGGATGAAACCATGTATCTAGATTACATTCGTTTAGATTTGTGAAACAATGAAGATAGATTAGATAAAACCCTACTTTGTAAAAATAAATACTTACGTTTTGATACGAAATGAAACGTAAAAATATGTCCGAAAGACACTTCTGGGTGGTTTAGGATTAAATAAAGAAACTCTTATAACTGTATGGACTTCAGACTTTCATATTCAACCATATGTGTGGGCATTTAAATAATTAACACTGTTAGTTGCTATGTTTATTTGTTATTATAAGGTGCCCTATTAAAAACAAGCCAATAAACAACGGGTGAATGTAATCGATTTAAAAAAAATTTTGTAAAAAATATTTTTAACATTTGAAATTACATAATAGAACAATAAACAAACGTATTTGTAGGTAGGTATACTCTTAATTTCATTTCACAAATATTTTCATAAATCTATTTTCGTGTAGATCTCTTATTATTACAAATATGATTCATCATAAATAAATGCAATAGTTCATTTGAACAAGTAGTTGAGTAAAATAAGTCTAAAATCTGTTTAATAATATTTTTGAAATCATTCTATTCAGGAAAAACTCCATCCATTTTCGTACCAATTTAAATTATTCAAAAATAATAATAATTGCCTATTATTGATTGATTTTTTGTTTAGCAATTAATTTTCGTACAGAAACGAAAGCATTTTGAATACAATAATAGCTTAAGTATGCACTTCGCAGAACTGAAAATCGATTACTACGTGAATGTTGAAGTTTCAAATTAATGGTAAGTGTAATATCTAGTTGTGAGCCGAACATTATTTAACTAAAATTATTATATAGACTAGTGATTGGCTAGATTTTATTTATTACATTGACTGAATCGTCTTGAAGGTCTAGTAACCGGTTAAACGGTAGAATAAATTCACGAGAAACATCTTCAAACGAGGAAAAAAATAAGCCACGCCTCATTTAAAATTGCTCTATGTTAACAAATTTCGACGAACTGCAAGTGGCAAGTGAGAGGTGCAATAATTTTTGGAAATTTATTATTGCGGGGACCCTGAATTCTCAAAAAGACCGACTATATAGTAATTTTCATGGAGTCATATTTAATCAAAAGGAAGCGTTTAAAACTTACCGCAGAAGCAGAACAAACATACAAACTAAATAAAAAATCAATAGTTAAGATAATTTATTATAAAACAAAAAATTTATACTTATTATGAGTATAAATTTTTTATTTAAATTTTAAATGATTAGTTTTCAAATAGTTTCTTTATGTGTAAATGGCACGTTTGGCTTTCAATTATCGTCACTAAATATTTTATACTAATGATGATTTAAAAATTATTCATCTAAATTATTATCGTTATTATACGATTAGTTTTCTTTGATGATTAATCTGAATATTTCCATTAAAATTAATAAATATTTCTAATACAATTATTTAAATATTTTACTATGACATTATGGTTATTTTCACCGGTGTCAAGCAGTAATTTCCAACATTTTATAAACTTTGGCCTATTGTTACCTATGGTTACCGTGCATCAAAATGTAATCATTCGTTTCTATGGTTACCAAATACTAGTTTATCAATCAAATGATATATAACTTTGTGAATGGTGTATGATTTATAGAAAATTTCACTAATTTAAATGAATAATTATTTTTATCTGAATATAATTACTAATGCAATTTATTCAATCATTCTTACAATTTTCAACCCAATAACTTCAATTAAATGTCATTTTTTGTAATTATTCAATAATTTTTGTATGACATTTGCTATACAGTTTACATGCAAACAATTGTACAAATAATTATATTTTCTATAATGTAAATGTTTTTCTACCAATTTTAGACACTCGTAGCGCATCAATTGATTAAGAAGTCCTTTTCACGTACAATGCACTCATTGTACGAATAACAAAAGTTTGAAGGTGTATTGTTTTTTTTTCTTTAGAGACGAGAATTTCTGTAATTCTCGCTGTACTATTTTAGTAGGGTTTGTATTTAGACGTAAACGGTGAGAATACAAGAATAGACCCACTACCACATTTAACTAAATAACATACATTTTAGATTGAATAAAATGAAGGGTACATGCAGTATTTATTTGTAAGAAGATTGCATCAAATACGACCAATACAAATTCTATCGTTCGTTCGATGTGGATGTGTATAAACTTCATATACATCAAGAGTGTATAATGTTTTCCGTTTTTTCCTTCCACATATATAAATACAATAGTTCATTTCATCTCACTCTTAATATACGTAAAAAACAGTAATAGAAGTGTAATAGTTAAGTGAAGACTGGGTATCCAATACCCAGAGATGACGAAATTCGTTCTAGATAGCTAATAAAATCTGCAGAAAACAAAATGAGGTGTTGATTTTATGTTTAATAAGCTGTTTTGATTCCGTGAGTAGCCTAACACATGGATGTTTGCACACCTCTAGAATAAACTATCATCAAGTGCTTCCATCTATATATAATATATTGTAATATATATATATTTTTTTTTTAAGTTTAAAAAGTCTCAACATAATTATTTGGGTTATACCCGTCATAACGATATCTAGGATATCGGCCTAATGCTGTTCTCGTCGCTCGTTTTCAGCGATAAATTGAGTCTTCTGCACAAAGGGCACAAAGTTAAATTAATTGAGCTTGCCAAATGTCTATAGAATGTTGTCGACGCTAATAAATTTGTCAGTGCATATGTTTTAAAGAATGTAGAGTTTAATTTGCTGTGGAAAACATGCTTAAAATGACAAGATCCGCAACCAAGACAAAATTTAAATTTATTTTTGGCTACAAAAATTTTGTATAGTTTTAAACGCAGTTAGATACTCCTTTTATTCTACCTATATTCTACATAAAATACATGTCCATTGTCTGACAACTGTAATATTATATATATTGTAATATTATACAATTTTCAGGTTTTATTAGAAAACTAAAGAAATAAGAACATAGTGTCCAGATTATAAATAACCATTGTGCATCCTCTTTGGTTACTTTAGGTACATTTTATAAGTTTTCTAATATTGTATCGTCCAAAATATATTATCATTCTTTAATTTTCTTATTTCTTTAATATATCAAACTTTCTTTTTTTTAGTGTCCTTGATTTTGAACTGTATTTTGTTTCACAAAGTTAATAAATAAAAACATGGTAAGATTGCAGCGAACATTTTATCAGTGTTGGTATGACAGCTTGTCAACTAATTATTAAAACTTTATGTATTAATAATAAATATTAAAAAGAAATACACGTTTTTGATCAGTTTTTATAAACTATATAAGATTCTAAAGGGGTTAGTTAGCCAGCTGATACATCAACTACACAATATTTCGAATACAAAAAAAACATACAAGCATGTCAAAAAGTCTCTTATCTAACTGAATATTTGGCACAATTTTATTCATGCTTTTTCGGTATGAACTGACATCGAAAATAGGCACTTTTAGAACTTTCTGCAACCAAGCTTCCATATTTTACAACTGTATTATAGTGTAATAATCAGCACACTTTATGTCCATTCACACTTATGAGTCACAATCAAAATAACCGATATGAGTCACAATCAAAATAATCATAGTTCTGTCACCGGCTAGTCACAATCAAAATAACCGATCTATTTACACATGTCCGTCGTTTGTGAGTTAAATATTCGTGCTAATTTTGTTCTTATTTGAGTAATTGTGTGATAGTGTAAGAATACACAAACCATTGAAGAAACAAGGATAGAACGAAAACTGAACAGTGACTGAACAGACATTCGGTGGACATGTATTAATTCTGACTGAGACTGGCTGGTGATTGAACTGTGTCGTGCTACAGAAAATTTTCTTTGCAACGTGTAAATATGTAAAATGAATATTTTTTTCAGTAAACTAAATATTTAAAATTGTACTTATAATCCTACAAATTTGATAACACATTCGAAGAGGTAATATAATTTAAAATTACAAATTTGATAATAAAATAGAATTTTCGAAGCAATTACGTTTTCGATGTAATTTAATGGTTCAGATAAGAAAAACAGAAAACAGGCATATCAATAAACTTAAACTTAACAATTTTTTAGCATATACGCAAATTGAAATCTCATAAATTATACCACGGGCACTTTTGAATAACACTAAAATTCCTACAATTTTGGCTTTAGTACAATGAAATAACTTAACACAGGCTATGTATTAGGTAAAATAAAAAAAAAATTGTTTGATGTGTTATTTAATTCAGACAGTTCAAAACAATTTAGTGTTTTGTTGGTATTAATATTTTGACCTCTAAATTTGGAGAACACATTATTTTATATTTAAAGGATGCATTGGAAGTAAGTAGGACAGACACCCTAAGGGAATTTTTTTTTAAAGACTATACAATATAAATGATGATAAGCAGTGCGAGTCCTCAATAAATTTGAAAAAGGTAACAATATTCCGTTAAGTTTTCGGAGCATTTTTAAAAGTTATAGATTTACTTTTAAAAAAAAATTCTGTTGTAACTTCTAAACTCATCGGAAAAATATTACATGGCAATATGATTATTTTCATTGACAAATTTCTTACCTATGCTTAAATACTGCATTACTGAATTTAAGCTGAAGATAGTGAATATGAATTTGAAGCTTAATTAAGTGAAGTATAATGAAGGAATTGTGCTCTTATTTTATAAAGTGCAATTACATCAGAAATGCATTAACACCACACAGTATTGGCACTCTAAATTTAGTATGCACATTTGTGAGTACCTACATAATATTGGGTAAAAATTCTTCAGAACGGAAGCTGTGTAGAGAGCAATGTCTCGTTGATGCAAATGATGTTAATATCATCACACAATTGCTCCTTTTCACTATTCTAACTATGGCCCTCCATCATCATCGTATATCATCATATACAAAATCAAATAGAATTCATTCAAGTCGAAAATTGTTTTGTATGAATATATATTATTATACAGTGTGTGTGTGTGTGTGTGTGTGTGTGTGTGTGTGTGCAAATGCAATTAAAATGAAAAGAATGCATACTTATAATTAAAATAATTCAGCTCAACCATATGGTTTTAACGAATTTCATTACTTTAACCAAAGAATACAAACGTTCATAGACGCTCCTAAGTCTAATGTTTGTGTAAAAAAAGAACTAGAGAACATGAAATAATCCGATAAGAAACATACGCCACTAAATGAGACCATCTTGTTTAAATCGTAAGTAATCTAAAAAGATAAATACCTTCGATTTTGTACCAATAAATCGATTTTAAGTATATATCTCAATTAAATGTAGTTACAATTATTATTATTTTCAAACTAGGTGAAAAACATTATTTGACCAGTCACTTTTGGTCTAAAATTGAAATCGATTGCATCAAATAAAACTTTTTTCGTGAATCTTTATGCAGAAATTTTGAACAAATCCAAGGAGATGGACATTCCGAAATCATCACATTCCTTTATTTCTATAAGCACCAATTAATTCTGTATTCAGTTTTCCGATCGAATATAATATAAATTTATCAATTATGCATAGGTATATAAATTTACTAAACATTTAATGCCAGCTATTTTTATAAACTCAATCTTAATGAACACTCCGTATTTACATATACTTACTGGCAGGAATCATTTTCTTCAACACATAAAACATTTATCTTTACAACACTTATCATCATATCAAGTGTTAAGAATTCGAAGAAAATAGAAGTCAGTTATTATCTATATGTTGGAGTTTGTTGATTCATACAAAATTATTATTACTGTCCTATATTTGATGAATATAAATTAAAACTAGAACAAGTTTTACTAAATGTTTGTATTATTCTTTTGAAATGTTGCTTCAAGAGAAAATTTAAGAACTAATCAGTTTAGAAAGAACCGAGTGAATTTCTTATGATGAACTTATAAACGGTTTATTAAAATAGCTTTTTGGACCTTAAATAGGATAGTATGATGGTTTTAAACACTAATCGGCAACAGCATGCAACAGGTGATGTTGCGTTCACTCACAGCTAAGCCATTTAATTGTTCTCGATTGAAACTGAACAGAGTAGAGTTAAGGCTAGAGGTCTTCTGACAGTACTGTCAGTTGCACTGTCATATTTAAAATTTGAAAATTTCAATTAATAGTATTTGAAGGTCATTTTTAGAGAGCGATAAACCCTATATTCACGATATTTTCACCTTTAGAGATCTTTAAGGAGATGAATAATGTTTGGATCTTAAATTTAAATTCAACCAGCAAAAGATCAAATCCAATGGAGAAACTGTAATCTTTCTGCATGGTCAATTTGGTCTCGATAGACTCCTGTAGTTTCACCTTCTTCTGATCAAAAACCCCAAATAGTGGGAATAATTTTCTTCAAGAGATGGTGTGTTGTTCTAAGGAGTGTGTAGAATATTAATAGTTCTAGTTAATGAATAAAATAATTTACTGAATCAAAAAGATTATAATCCTAACCGAATGTTCTTCAAACATCATCTTTTGCTAATAATATTTTTCAAAATATATCTCAATTAAATATTGAATTAGTTTGACTCTCAAATAATCTGAACTTATAAAATCCCATGGTCCACGCTTTGATGAATTTACATGAATTTTAATTAAAAGTTATTGACCCGAGAGCTAACCAGAGTACACAATTCCATAATAAAAAAATAATCATTTAATTAATAACAAATTTTACCACAAAAATTCAAAACAAAACTTTTTTACATATTAAAACAAATTATTGCCAACATAAATATTTTAATGTCAGATGTAAACTCAATAATAACATAGCTATGCCACACGTAATAGGAACAAATTTTTATATAACAAATAAAATTTTTAATATACCACATTTTTTGACTGAACTAAAAAGTAAAAAAAAAAAAAATATTGGCCTCATAAAGGTGTTCAACAACATACAGATTCATGATGTCTTAAAAATTCTTGATTGTGCATTTAAAATAGCCATGTAAATATTTACTAGTAACTCCATTAAGCTGCAGACACCAGCCTCTTTTTGTCATTAGGAAATATATATATAGATCACGCCTGGTAATTGGTATATTTGTTCAAATATTTATAATATGAATTTCATCATATAGACCCTGGACTGACGTAACGTAATGACAGGCTTAGACCAATCAATAAAGTTAAGCAACAGCAGTCAAAAACTGTATTTGGATGGGTGACCACCTAGCAGTACTGAAAATAATTTTTTTGAATGACATAAACGTGTGTAGTAAATTTTATTAAAATTGGAAAACGTGTTAAACAGTCGACAAAACATAGATAGATAGAGATACATACAAATGAAATGCAAAATCATGTATTTAAACCATAGACCTCACTGAATTCCGTAAATAAGATTTAATATGAAAAACGTGGAACGCATATGAGGCTCGTGCCTGAACTTTAGAGGCGCCACTTTTGTCTCTCTCTCTAGTGTTTATTAATTGAATTAAGATCATTCAAAGAGTATATATAAAATACAAAGTGGACAAAATTATTATATTTGGATTATTAACAATCATTTATAATAAAATTCGTGGTCAGAATAACATAAAATTAATTTCGATTCTACATAAAGTTTCCGATTTCAAATCTCTTTTCGTTTCAAACAATTCTTCCAAATAAACTTATTAAATGTTCATAAAGTTTTATTAGTTTTCAAAATACAAATATGTTAATTCTTCCCGTTGGTAAATTCATCATTCGTCATGGTTTAGATTTAAGAAATCCTCACTTTTCAGAACTCCTTAGGAATGCGAAACATTTATAGTATCAAAACGCGCATTTTTGTTATAATGAATAATAACAAAGAAGTTTGTTTATAGGGGTCTTATATTATAATTTGACTATACAATTAAATATTATGTTATGTGAAAAGTCTTAAAAAATTTTCATTCAAAGTAGCAAACTTAAAAATTTAAAAAAATATTATAGTAATAGATATACAAATAATTATATAAATAACATTATGTTATATATTTTTTATTAATTAATTTCCACTATTCCATTGATATATTTTTTATTTCACAATTGAATATTTATAATTTTTTAATATTTTCAAACAAGCTCATCACAATCAATTTAAACAAAAAATCTTATTAAACAAATATATATAATTCGTATAGATGAACAAATTCGTATAGATGTGATGTACGTTTAATTATACGACGAAAGCAAAGGTCAATCAAAACGGAAATAAAAAAAGAAGAAAAAAAAGAAGCGAATGCGTATCAAATGTATGGTTTTGATCATAATGATGATTATATTGTATGTATACAGTGGGTGATTCGTTTTTATTTGTTCAAAATGATTGAAATTTTTTTCTCTATGGCGATTAAATTCAAAAAAAAAGAAGAAAACTAAAGCTATTACCATAAACACAAAGCAAAATAAACATTTTCATGGCTTAAATACTAAATACAGATAGGGTACAGAACTTCTTTTTTGAGTACACCGTAAATAGTCCGGTTGTAGGACGGGTACACATGGAAAGATTTGCCTGAAAGGAAATTCCGAAAACCATTTAACTTTCAAATATTTAAAATGTATTAATTACTTTCTTGACTAATCGGGAAATCTGATGTTTCATGTAGAATTCTTACCGTGTGCGGGGTCTAATATAAAATACATGCTTAGAGAGTTACATCAGAAAATCTTATTATGCGCGACTGTCCATATACAGCATCCAGGCCATTCAATAATGGATAAAAAAAAAGTATTTTAATGATGAACTCCTGCAATAGTAATAACTGAGGTGGTATTACTTATTCCGCAATATTAATTTTTATACTAGATATATATAATTTGTCCGGGTATATTAATTTTAGTCTAAAGTTTGTAAAGGTAATAAATATTTACGCACAAACAAAATGTTGGTATATGTGTTCAGAGAATCATCTAATAAGTCCATTTCCGCATGTCCGTCAGTCCGTCTTTCATTAAGATAACAAAAAAAAGGGAAAAAGATAACGAACTGAAATTATGGTGGTGTATTATAGACCAAAACACTTATCATATTCGTGAATAAGAAAAATCAGACATTAGATTCAATGGATTCATGACACACCTTTTTAACCATAAGGAAGATAAGAATAAAGCGTATAAAAACATAAAAATCTTGAAAACTCTGGTGTAGACTAATATCAAAGTTTAAAAAAAATGAATTCCATAAACATAAACACTCGATATAATTTTAAAATATACACAGCCTCGCCAGGTAAAATTATTTTCCAAATATACAAAGTTTAAAAATATATACATATAATATATTGCTGCGTTACGAATCTATTTCCGTATCAAAAAAAAAATTATATATACACAAATGCCAGTATCATCATTTAAATCGTGTTACATGGATTTTAAAAAAATACGTAAAGACAATTAATATATTTTTATATTAGCCGCATACATTCAAATTCATTGGTGTAAAAAATATCACCTCATGTAAATACGAATATTATGAAAAGGTCATAATCAATAACTTTATTTTTTTTAAACGTTCACATATATCTGGTATTCCAATAATTAACCTGGCGAAATTGGTATCGTAAGCCGGACTCCGTGTATATATATGTAAGTACATATCCATCAGCTGAGTTATAAATTTTTTTTACTACAGTAAATTCTAAGGGTGAATTTGTACTTTAAGTTTTTTCGTAATAATAGGGTAGCAGAATGATTCTAAACTTGCAATATTTAACCTTAGTCAAATTATCATACCAAAACTTGAAAATTAAATTAAAATTGATTACGAACTAATGAATTGATTACGAACGGATGATTCGTAGAGTCTTATTTTGCAATTGATTTAAGAAAAGGTATTATGATTACATAAATTCTTCACCTTCATTTGATGTGCATTATATTTTAATACACTTGCCGTAAACATTACTTCTTGGATATCCATTTTTGCATGATAAGAATATTAAGACTATTTTGAATTGAAAAGACATTTCATTTCTTGTTCGTTATTATTTCTCCTCCCCTTTCCAATACATATATATATATATATATATATATATATATATATATATATATATATATATATATATATATATATATATATATATATATATATATATATATATATATATATATATATATATATATATATATATATATATATATATATATATATATATATATATATATATATATATATATATATACATAACCTTCACTATCATCCACAAATCCGCAATAGATTTTTTTATTTCTAATACCAGGAGAACATGTTAAAATCAAGCCACATATTTTGAATACCTAACATATATTTGAAGTTATACTTCTTTTGGAGGTTTTGGTTTAATAATACAGAAAAGAATTAATAATGTGTAAATCTTTAAATGACTAAGTTAACTTATAGGTATAGAAACTGAATATACAATGCTTACTGTACATACTGTATGTACTATAAGTATGGTACATAGTATTATATTCAGACTGAACGCAAGGTATCTAACAAAACGTGTTGTTAGTTTTAAATTCAATAAGCCAGTTGATATAAAATATATTATATTTTTAATAACCAAAACATTATTTTTCAGGCATCAAAGAAGTATAACTTCTAACGCGTGTACATATAAGTATACACACACATTTTTTTCTGTTTACTTATACGTAAAGATCTATCAATTTACAATCTAAATTTTAACTTTCTACCTATACTAGAAATGCTTTATAATTTGCATACGTCAGTGAGTATATTACCCATAAAAATACATTTTTGAACTGTTGAATTTCTGTAACGGTTTAACGCAGAAGTTTGAAACTTTCAGGCAATGCAACTGGGGTAGTTATTGTAACATATATTTCAAATTTCATGATAATAACTTAAACTGGGACAAATACATACATACTGGGTGCAGTTGGCCGTAACTTGGTCTAGCGCAATACCGTGCGTCATGATCACCACTTACCCTTAAAATACATAATGTATAAATTAATTATTTATGCTTAAATGGTCTATGACTACGCGAATTTTTATTGGAGTATTTTTTTAACATGAACATGCGTTAATATTGAACATTTTAGAAAACTTATCTTCGCCGGCACATGTTCTGTGAGAATCTTTAAAATTGGATTTTTACAATATTAATTTTTCATTAAATTTCATTAAATTTCGTTTCTACGAAAGTTTTTTGATATAAAATAATTATATAATTTCCAGGGTCACACGTCATTTAACTAAGAAAAACTAATTGTGTAAAAGTTAGATTTTAGGGGTTGCTATAGAAAGTTTTCCGAAAAAGAATTAATTTTATGAAAATGGTAAATACTAACTTCTGTTCATTTTAGTGAAATGCATACTCCAATAATAATGCGCGGGACCATAGGCTATTTAAGCAAAAAAAAATTAACTTATTCATTATTATGTTTTTCTTTGTTACGATTAAGCTAAAACACATATTTTATACATAGCCATTATTTACAGCCATTATTAACATAAAGGAATGTGCCTCGAACAAGCTGTTGACTTAAATTATTTTGAAATTTGGTAACCACAATATTGACTTGAAAACGGAGAGCTTGTCGAAGACTTTGTCTCAAAAAAAATCTAAATTAAAAATAAAAATTCGGTTTTATATTTAAAAATATGATGCATACCAAGTTTCAAAACATTTGAATAATTATTTTTTGAGTTATTTGGGTGCGTTACATAATGGAGGGTGCTTCAGTATTATGTTTCAATCCCCTTCAACGTCTTTTTGTTTTAAATGATATCTGAATATGTATATATGTATGAAGTCAAGTGGCATATTTATATACCTAAAACCCTCTGTAAAATGTTTTGCTTAAGTCTCTTCTATTTGACTAAATTAATAAGTGATGTTCAAAACAATACATTAATTGATCTCTTTTTCTACTACTTTATATCAACTAGAAGTTCGGGAAAAGTTTAACATGAATGTAGGAAGTCTCCCTTTCTTGAAGAAACGTTTTTGATTTTATAGTTAATATTTGCTAAAGATGATCTACACAAATATACAATCTGCGTCACACTTAGCAGAAATTCTGCTCGTTTTAAAATTAGCATGCATAAATCAATTTGTGCAAATTGCATGAGTCTGTAAACCTACCTTTAAGCGAGATTTGAAACAATTTTGATTTTCAATTAGTACCTCAAGTATTCATCATGTTGAATTTTAATTCAAAGAGCAATTATCTCGGTATATAATGGGTTTTACCTCCCTCAAATTTTGGAAATTGAAACCGTTTCAAGAAATTCAAACTATTTTTACAATTTAAAAATTCGTTTCAAAAAAATTTAATCAAACAAAAGAATATCCTAAATAAATTAAACAAATAATGTGGAACAGTCTTATCACGAGACGAAATATCGGTTTTTATCGTGAATTTATTCATCCACCCTTAACATTTAATCCTACCTCAATATACACAACATTGACCAAAAATACCCTTGCTTGTCACATTTTTCAAGCTGGGCCAACAATTTACAATACTTAGAAGATTGAAAAAAACAAATTTGTTTTTAAGTTAAAATGTTTATCTTATAATGTTGAAGTAATAAATATTACGTCATCATAAAATTATTGTAACGAATAGGTAGGTTTTGCATAATCAAAACACATTACAAGTGCACAAAATTCATACGTCATGACATGTACAAGATGTCAATTATAAAACAAACTTGACGACTCTAGTATCAATAAACCGATGATAAACAATCTATTTTTAAGTGCATTACTAATTATTCTTAGCTAAACAAATACAATGATCATAAATAAAAAACGAAATAATTTATTGAAAACAATATAAAACACATTTTGAGTCACATCTGCGGAATCAAAATACACCTACAAAATTTGAAAACCGAGTGGGTGGGGAGAGAAACTCAAAAAGAATAACATACAACCAATACAGCCGTCAAAATAACAAAAAATTAAATGAAATTAAGAAATTATACAGAACTTACCTTTAACCAAAATTAATATTTGCTAAATAAATCAGATTATAAACACAAATTAATGAAATTGTTTTGTAATCACAAACGAAATTAATTTTATTTACACTATAAATTCATAAATTCAACACTGGTATCACACGCACCAGTCGTCTGTAAGACGCCATATTTAAACTTTACATGTTCGCCAACATAAAACATTGGGTACTATATTTTTTTTCAAAATTCTATTTAAATAAAATTCGTATTTGAAAAACCGGTATGTATCAATTATACTATATTAATTTTGTAATGAAAATTTAAGAAAATATTACTTTATAAAATTGAAAAAATTACTACATTTACATTATTTAGAGGCTATGTTTATTAATTATTGTTGTTATTTCATTTCATCTCATTATGTTTTCATATAGGGTATCTCATTTTGAATCATAACAATTATAAAACTTCATTTAAAACAGTTTAGATAATATTTAATTCAATAAATCGAATTCAAATCAATATTAAAAATACATTTTATGTGATTGGGCTTTTATTTTTAGAAATTTAAGTGTAAAAAAAAATTGTGAAAGTGATGTAGCAGCGACGTGAGGCGTCTGTCTAGCTGACGTCTACATAAGTAGTTGTCAAACTGTGAAGTCAGATTCAGTTTAGTGAAGTCATATTGTGAATGCAATAATATTCGTCATTAAAGTTTATAATTTTTTTTATTTATATTAAAAATGTCAATTAGTTAATGATATTGATAC
Source organism: Chrysopa pallens (assembly GCA_020423425.1). Classification (NCBI taxonomy): domain Eukaryota; kingdom Metazoa; phylum Arthropoda; class Insecta; order Neuroptera; family Chrysopidae; genus Chrysopa; species Chrysopa pallens. The sequence continues at coordinate 37,820,687 of CM035594.1, forward strand.
AAAGTTATAAATTAGCTAGTGAATATTAATTTTAAATGTGTTAAATACTTATTTGTTTTATAATATTTTTATGAAAAAATGGCGGATGGGGACAATGAACTTGTAAGTTAACCCCATTTTATTTTATTTAATATTGATATTTTCTTTTACAAAGTGGGTCAATTTATTTTCAAAATTGTTTTTCATTGATACACAATTTAATTTTTTCAAATTTGTTTAAAATTACCATTCAATTATTATGATAAATGTTTTGAATATTACTACTTATGAAATAACTGTGATTCTTGCAAATTCATTTAGTTTTAAAGATACAGATATGTAGGAATCTCTATCTAACTGAAGCGTTAATATTTCATGTAAATATTTATATATTACCACAATTATAAAAGATCACAATCAGTTTTTTATATTCTTTGTTAATTTATTTCGATTTTGAATAAAACTTAAATCTATGCCATTTTAAATTGAAAATAAAAAAAAAGGAATGTTGATGTAAATTTGTACCAGTACGTCTCAGTCATAATAATTTTTTTAAAGGTTATTTAATAACAAAACAGTTTATTAAGAGGGGTTACACACAGCTGTTATTGACTTGAAGGAGCATGCTTCTAACAAGCTGTTGTTTTAAATTACATATATAATGAGAATTGCATATCTTTCGGGGAAATTTCGCACACAAATAATTCAAAAAATATACTTATTCCAATGTTTCGAACTTATATGTATGCACAATATTGACATAAAGACTTAGTGAAAGATTTTGACCGAAAAAAATTTTTAAGTAAAAGTCAAAATTCGATTTAATATTTAAAAAAGTTTTTTTCGAGAAAAACTACGACAAGCTCTCCATTTTCATGTCAATCTTGGGCATACCAAATTTAAAAACATTTAGATATGTATTTTTTTATTTATTTGGACGCACAAATTGACAGATTCTTACATAATGGTGGGTGGTTCAGTATTATAGTCCAACCCCCATTAAGTCTTACTGTTTTTTTTTTATCAAAATAATGTACATTTTTATACTGAATTTTATTTGCCGGAAAAATTTGGCTGCATTCAGATGAAGTTTTGAAATAAGAAAAAGATACTGAATTTTACATAAACGCGATAAACTATTCTGCACTGAAGGCAGTCTAAAATTGCAGTCTTTTATGATGTCATATCGTTTCCGGATAGTCCTATTTTTGTGTAAAAACTTTAGTACTTACACTGTCCACCAGTTGCTATAGCTGTTCAATGCCGGCATTTAATGTGATTACAAATAGTGACAAACAGCTGTTGAATACCGGTAAAGAATGAGCATCTGCAATCTTTGATAAAAAAAAATGCAATAATGAAATAGAAAAGTGAATATTAGTTAGTTCCTACTTATGCGTATATCTAACCATGGATTTTTACTTTTATTGATGGAATTAATAATACACACTTATAAATTTTAAAATAAATCAATTAAAATTGACGTAATTCAAGTCGATAAATATCTTTTTTTTTTTCAAAAGACGAAAAACTGTAAAAAGTATTTTTTTTTTACAATTTTCTTAAATTTATGTTTTGGATTAAAAAAATCTTTTTTTTTATAAACCTTAGCCTAAAAATTAATTGAGGACTTTAAATTTAAACCACCTTTAAATTTTCTGTGCAGCCAAAAGTTTAATATCAAAAATGAAATTTGCACGGTAACCATTACAAATTCAATCCATTTGTTGATGCTTTAGGTGTTTCAATGAACTCTTTCACATACAGTGAGCTATTAAAGAAATTTTTTCTATTATTTTCTAAACAACTGTTTTTATGGTTGTTCTAAATTGTTGTTTAACACCAAATTTCTTTCTCCAATTTTGAGCAGTTGGTTATTGATTTTCCAACAATTAAAGACAATATTGTCTCATTAATTAGCTAAATTTTGACATGAGAAAATAGAAAAAAAACATCGAAGTTAAATGTCAAATAGAGAAGCAATTCAGATTCATGTGTTGATTTAACTAAAAAAAAATTTCTGAAAGTTTTAAAAAAAAAAGAAGATATTTTTTTCATAATTCATTATTGGGATTGCACAAAAATTTTTAGCTGTTAAAATTAGTTTTTGCAAGAATTCAAAGCTAATACGGCCGTTCCAAAATCACTAATATACTAAATACATCTTTTTGTTCCTTTTACTTTTTCCAGAAGTATATTTTACTTAATATCTACGAATTATAAAATCTTATATAAATTAATGGATCTGGTAAAATTCAAATCAGTGTCTGGATAACGTGGAATAGTTTACCAGATAGGTAGCACATTACTGAATGAATCTAAATATATTTTGAACCTATTGTTAACCTTATACACTGAGAGAAAAAAAAATTTTTTTCAAGTATTTGATTTACTTGTTTGAAAAAATACTCAAAATAAGTATTTATTACTTGAACAAAAAAAAAAAAATTCTAATTTCAAATATTTATTGCTTACATTTAGCATTTCACGTTTTTCGTTTCTAATAACTTGCAATAAGCAGTCATTACTTCAATTTAGTAAATAAATTCTTCAATCTAGAATTATTTTTGCTCCAATTGAGAATTTATTTCGTTAGTTATAAGAAAATTTATTTAAAGAATATTTTATTAAATTTTAATAAAAAAAATTTTAGTTTTAAATATTTATTGCTTAAATTTATATAAAAGGGTCTTAATAGATAGATACATTTGAATATTCAGATGTTGGAATAACCCAAATATACAAATGTTACATGAACTAAAATTGACAAGTAGTAGTAGGTAGTTCAGTCTGATCATTGATGATTCATGGTAAAGACATATATTTCTGAAAACTCTATTTTTGAATAAAAGAATATCTTAAAATAAATAAAGTGTTTAATTATTTAAAATAATACATCATCACATACCATAATCCCAACAATTAACAATAACGCACAAGTGAATTATTATGGATGAAAAAACTGCAGAACTTCTAAATAAATGGGAACTGTCTCAATTGATAGAAGAATTTCGTCGTAAGTAATAAATTTATTTTAATTCATAAATAATTTGGTTACTTTTCATACTTACATATACATACTTACATTTTCATATAATAAATATTTATTTCTAATGTTTACTTATGTTTAAAAAAAGCTATCTATCTATAACTCAAGATCGAAAGTTTTTTACTTTTCTAAATTGGTAAATAAACATTTATTTATAAAACACTGAAACATTGTTTTTAAGAAAAGAGTGTTAATTATGCCAGTTAATCTGTACTTTCTTACATCAAGTATTTTTTTCTTGCATCAAGAAAGTCATTGCTTTATTTAAAATTATTTCAATCTTTAAATTGAGTATAATACAAACTTGAATTCCACAGTCGTAACAGGGTATTTCTCGAGTATTTTAAAAATTTCAATTGGCATTTTACATAATAATTAAAAAAATTTTTATCCACATCCATACACTAAAGTACTTTATAATTTTATGTGAAAAATTATTAATAAATAATAATATTTTGAATTCAGGGAATGAAGTTGATTTCGAGACGATGAGAAATTTAACTCCAGAATTAATAAAAGAATTAATTCCTTTTAGTACGTGTAGAGTTTCAAAAAAAATGGCAGGCCCATTTTCAAGTTATCGATAATGGAGAAAGCTCATCATCAATCGATGATCCTCCCAATCACGAATCTGTTAAAATGGATGTGAGTAAAAAATTCAAAATT
>CM035594.1:37824480-37849480 GCA_020423425.1 Chrysopa pallens
TATTTCGAATAATGCGACATTAATTTTGTCTTTTTAATACCGACTTCAAAGATGACTCATTATCAAAATAATATATATTATTGTAAAACACACATTTACATATAACCACGCACATTTATGTCATTCTGCATTTGTTTACGAAGAGACGCATTCCACGATATAAAGCAACTCTCACGATCATATTTATAATAATATTATAAAAATATATGTATATGAGAATATGTGCTAATTTTTAAAATTACGGCGCCAACTCTAATAAAAATATTTTAAGGAAATTAAGAAAAATATTCGCACATACAACGCGTATAACACATCGAACGCACGCATCAAAAATGTTTTTTTTTTCTTTATTATTATTATTTTAATTGAAAACATAAGATAAAATTCGTATAAATATTTTTTTATGTTGTATTATTATCATGAAAAAATAAATAAATAAAAGAATTGAGAACATAACAGGAACGAGGCGTTACGACAGTTGTTATTAAAAATATTAAATTTTTTTTGAAAATAATTATTTGGATGAATTTAATGGCTTGCCACAGTGAATGTACTCGTTAAACAACAACAACAATGTTATGTGCATTTGTTTGTAGAATTTTAGTAACGATGATAATTACTTGTCACATGAATTGTTTCTATATAGATTACGTAAATATTTTTTCATCTTTTCGTCTTGAAAATTGCTGTTTTTTTTTTTAATAAAAATTGTATTCAACGTTAAGAATCTGTTTATTTAAATAATGAATTTTTATTAAAAAAAAAAAACCGTAAAATGTAGGTGAGACGAAGAATATCATGTGTTCGTTTTGAATATAAAGCAGAGTACACACGTGCAACATTCGTTCGTAGCCTAACATTGTAGCGTAATTCTGTACTGTTATGTGTTACATGCTACGTATAATCCGACCAATGGTTTACGATGTTGCTATGTATTGCATAGCGTATTTGTTTACGTTGATAAATTGCAATAAATTGAATTGTATTTTGTTGGTTCCACCTCATACAATAAAAAAAAAAAAAAAAATGAATAATTTTGTCTTTGGAAAATTATATGGCGTTATTGAGTGTGCACACTATTTGTACTCCCACCTAGCAACATCTTTTGATGCGTTTCAAATTTATCGATAATTTATGGGACGCGAAATAACATTGTCGCGTATCAATTTTTCTTACACAACAGTGTTACGGGTTCACATCCACGTAGAAATAATTTTTGTGAAAAACTAATCATCACGCTCTCCGTTTTCATATCAATATTGTGCATACCAAATTTCATAATATTTTGATAATTATTTTTTTTAGTTATATGTGCGCGAAAATGGAAAGAAAATATAATGATTCAAATCTTTTATAAAAAATTCAAACTCCATAATTGCCAAAATTATTCGACTAGTTGCGCATTTAATTGTTTCTAAGCAAATCTTAGATTATATGTAGTAAAACAATAAAATATATGTACCTTGTTGAATATTGTTAACAATGCCACTTCATGTAATACCAAATGAAACTTCCATATTGTTTATTATTCTATATGTAATTAATTAACAATAATATAATACAATTAGATAATTACAATTAAAATTTATAAAGCACGTTCAATTTATTCAAAAACATTGATTCGTTCATTATAATGCAACTTGTGTTGTATTAATAATGAAATTATTTACATAGAGAAGAGGTTTTTTTTTATTAAAAAAAATTGATTATTTATTATTTGTAATGAATAAGTAATAAATAAATTCAACGACGTCACCATCCAATTATTTTTATTTTATAGAAAAAGGTGCATTTTTTGAAACTTGTATTTATTTATGTTTTATCTTGCAGTACCGATTCCACACAACAAACATTTGCAAGAATAGCTACTACAAAAATTTCATTTTCAAATTTGACTTTTGAAAAAGAAAATTATGCATTTTAATAATGAATTTATTAATGAATAACAAGTGTTTCCATGATTTCCGTGTAAATAATATTATCTGTGTTTCGAAAGTATAAAATCATGGATGGGCTTCAACGTATGACGTCATCAAATATGTTAATATACAATATTGATAACGTCATTTGTGGAAGCTATCCATGATTTTATACTTTCTAAACCCAAAAATTATTATTGTGTGACGAAACAATGTTAAAATTTATTTATTATTTTAATTTTTTTTATATTGATATAACTTTTTAATTATAACGGAAGAAAAAACAAAAAACTAAAATTGTTTTGATATAAGACTTTGTGTCAATCTATATGTCCATGAGTCTTCTCGTCTTAGCTAAAGGTGGAAGAAAAAGTAATGTATCAGAGAATTATTCCCATAAGATGAAATTTCTAGTAAATACCAGTTTTTTTTCTTTACAAAAGTGTACAATATCTATATTGTTAAGACTCGTCAGTTAGGTCTTTTTGGTTGATAATATTTTTATACACAAGTAAAAGATTCATGACAATAAAATTTTAATGTTTTAGTTCGTAAATATGTAGAATATTGAAAACAATGATGGTGTTACAACTGAACAATCTTATATATGTTTCCATAAATTATTGGTATGAAAATATCATATAATTTATACAATTTTCATGATAAAATATTATATATGACATGTCTCTTTCTGACTCATTTACATAATAATAATAAGAATATTATTACTGCAATCTGAATTCGTTAGTCAGACTCAGAAGTGAAATAGTAGTAAACATGGGTGCTCGCATGGCTGCTTCATTCAACAGTCCGACTTGTCTGTTGCTTCTATACGAATGTACGATGTTTTTGTAATATGTTGGAAAAAAAAAACAACAAAACATTGTCCTAATTTTCGTTGGAGATATAAAATATAAAAGAAATGTGAAGAGTTCCAAGTAAAGTTTATTTTCATAAAACAAATATTTTAACGTATATGAAATATAAAACCACACGCAAAATATTCGGACAATCAATGCAAATAATTTACAACCTTTCAAATTATGCACGATGTGTCACCTTAATCTTAAATAATAATCTTAAAATCTCAAATATTCTAACAATAGGAATTTTGACGAAAGTTATTGGGAAATCCTTATACTCATCGTGATATTAGTAAGCCTTTTCATTTTATAGTGCATTAAAAATCAGCAGTCCGCCATCTGGAATTTAGAATGACGAACAAACATACATTACAAGTTAAATAAATGCTTTAAAAACAAGTTTATTGCTTAGTTGCTTTAAAATGTTATTAAATATGAGATAGAAGGCTTAGTTTAGCAGATAATTTCAAAAAATTTCATTCTTGCGCGTTTTTCGATTTCGATAAAATTTTGAGCAGGATATGGTATTTTGTACACGATGTGAATCTATACTAATATTATAAAGAGGAAAAACTTTTATGTATTTTTGTATGAAACGAATAAACGAAAAAACTACTGGACCGATTTGAAAAATTCTTTCACCGTAGGGAATCCACACTATCCCCGGGTTACATATCCTACTCTTTATCCCTGTATTTCCACGGAAACGGGAACTACGCGGGTGCAACCACGTGACGTCCACTAGAAGAAAATGGTAAACTTTAATTTTTTTATAACAACCCGTCTCTGTTAAAAAATATCTAAACATTCCAACAATGATGAAAATTAAGGAAAACTGAAACTCCCTCTTTTAATTCTTAAAAAATACCAAATTTTTTCTATACAAGGTAGGATGGCCGGGTGTTTTTCAATCAATGTAAAATGATACGATCGGAGCAAATACGAATAATTTATGTTTTCTTATGAATCACCTTATTTTTTTGCAATCAAGGAAGATTATTTTACAGTGATATCTTCTAGCTACTAGCTTATAACACATATTTAAAACGCTTTTGAACAACACAAATATTAAGTATAGTAAAAAAAAATTGAAAATATTATAAAACCAACAGTATTTTAATTGAGTCGCGTTTAGTGAATTCGTTATAAAATTCTATATAAAATGTTGTTTGTTATACATATATTTTAATTTATATGAACGTCATAGTACGTTCCCCTTTGGTCTTCTTGCCCAAGTGATAATTTAAAAACATTCATATATCTTTTTTATATCAAAACAAAGATGTCTTCCTCAAGTAACATGTTTGTAGGTGAAAAATATGCAGTCAGCTACATATTATTTTGTTTATGTAGCTGTGTAAGATGTGTGTATCAATGTTGGAAAAATATTTGTATAAAAACATTAATGGATTCATTTTTGTACAGGGTTATTCAAAACATTTAATTACATTAATGTTCATTTACAAAAATTTATGCAACTTCTGTTTACAGATGTTTGGCAGATACAACTGGTGGAAAAAATGCATGGAATGAACTCACTGTTTGAATGCGCATCACACCCACTATAAAAAGTAAAAAAATTATAATTTATACCAATCAAATCATAGCTGATGTATATTTTTTAATATATTTGTTTAAATATTATTGGTAGCGTCTTAATTATGTCATATGCAATAATGTTGGTCAAAGTTTTGTTTAAAACAAGTGAAGATGTTTAGATACTCGACTTTTGGTACAGTATCAACGTTTGAACTATTTTTAATGATAAGCATTGCAATTGCCTAATGTGCTTATTAGCTAAATTTGAGCTGAAATTGTGGTGAATCTAAATAATTTACAAATAAATTTTTCAAACATAAGCTGGAAAAACAATCAAATTTTGTCGTTGGTATTTTCTTCTATGTATAATGGAACAAAAGTTGGATCGTGGATCATCATGGACTCATTGAATCCAATAGATCGATTTTATACATTCACGAACTTGAACTTACTTTTCACGTCTAAAGTACATCACCACAATTTCAACTCGCTATGTCATATCGCTTTTCAGTTATCTTGGTGATGAACGGACGGACATGCAGAAATAGACTAATGATGAGTCTATGAATAATAAATATCAAAATTTTGTGCAGTCAATATTTTTTAGCGTTACAAAGTACAATTAATATACTCTTCTGACATATTGTATGTATGTCGAGTATAAAAAATTCATTAAATCGCTCTGTATTTGTGAAAATAAAACACGTGTAGTGTACAATATTTCATTCGCTTAGTATGTTTTTTAATTTATAGAAAAATACAGCAGCATTGTACATTTTAAAATGAAAATATATATCGTTTATTTATTTTATATGGTTGGTATTTCATACTGAAATCTTTATTTTAAATAAAAACCTATTTTAAAACGAATTGACGTCGTTTCATGAGCTGACGATTATATAGAGTGCTCGGAAATATGAATGATTGTTTTAATATTTAAAGTATTTAATATAGGTGAAATTGCCACAGCTACACAGCTACATCGTGGGAAGCGCATTGCTCTAAATTCATTGATTTATTCGAACTTTAACATATCATGGTACAGCTTTAAGCCTTATACTAAACTATTTGTACTTGATAATGATATTTGAAAATAAAATTCATTGACTTTTCCAAAATTAGAAATATAATTCAGAAATAGAACCTGGACAAAAATTTTTCAGACATGAGACATGAGGCAGCTTTTAAAATAATACTACGGCCATTAAAATATGAAACTCGAACCAGAAAATAAAAGGAAAAGTGTAAAATTTATGGGATTATGAGTCAAATCTTAAATGACAGTGAACACATTAAACATCTAAGCACTGTTTAAAATTATGTGAACTTGTACCTTTCAATATTATTAAAAATCTACTAGGCCTAGATCTACTCAAATTTAAAATATAGAATACTGTTTTGGGGAAATTCTGTTACGACAGAAAAAATTTTAAAAATACAAAAATGTATTAGAATAATAAAAACCAAGAAACAAACATATTTAGATGGTTTTTAATTCGATTAAAATGTAAATAGTGAAGATATTTGTTATCTAAAATGTGTATTCTTTCATTAAAAATATGGGTAACACTAACATCTAACTAGAAATAATAAAAAACTGCTTACGACGCAAGAACCTTTATCGATAAAGGTGTCCCTAATTATCGAAATGTACATTAGAATCTTTAACCAAGGCTTGTTTAACCATATCATTAATTTTAAAAAAATTTCGTTTTGGAAAATATTTCTAAAACATTTTGTTATCAAATACAGTCACAAAATTTCTATTTCCTTTTAATATGATCTTAAAATGCACCTACAACTTAAAGCTACAAGCTCAATGATTACTTAGGTATTTTAAGTATAAAAAAAGAAACATTAATTTGAAATTAATAATTTAAATAGTTGACTATGATATAATAAACCTGAAAAGAATTTAAAATCTATTAAAAATAATTAGAAAAATAATAGATTTTAAAGTATAGAACCGCCTTTATGATATAAAACCGAAGTAAATAAAAAATTCGTAACGCTTAATTAATAAATAAATAAACAAATAAATTAAGTAGCAGCTTACAATTTATATAACATTTTTAACACTACTAGAAAAACTAATGAATAAGTTGTATACAAAAAAACAACAAAAAATGAATCATATGTGTGTAAGAGATAGGAAACAGACATTGAATGTATTAAAATGAGATATCAATTATATTATTCAAATAAAAATTTTTCATCAATTGGTAGATAATTAGAAAATAAGAAGAAAAAAACATCGGCTGATGATGATGGGTGTTACAAAACTATTTCTCCACACACACATAAATATTTTATTTATTTGTGTAGAAAAAATATAGAATGGGATAAAGTGGAGTAGTCAATGGCAAATCTGTGTAAAGTGTATTAAGCAGAAACCTAGTCATCAATGTTATAACAATAACGATTTTGTCGTTCGCAACAAAATCGAACAATAGTTTTATTAAAAAATTTCAGAGCCAAATTCCTTCAAATAAGTGGTTAGTAAATGACTTAAGAATCAAAGGTTATATAGTACGAAAGTGTGATTTTATCTTCGGGGAGATGTAACGTCTTTGAGGGCGTGGAATTGAAACTGGAATTGATGAAGAAACAGCTACAAAACCACTGGAATTGATGAAGAAACAGCTACATTTAATTTCATTGAAAGCTTCAACAAGTTGATTTGACGTACGATAAAACTGACGTCGATTCGCTTCAACGCACTTTGAAAATAAACTTTAGTGTGGCATGCATCATTTAATGCAAAGCAGAAACACACGTCGGCTTCACCTTCCGTTGCTGCGTTGAAAATATCTAAAGTGTGGCAGATCGGTAAAGATTTAATGTTGAATGCATATATGTTTTGATTAGATTCGTTAAATATCTGAATAGAAGTCAATTAATCGATCATGATTTTTAAATATTTAAATCTTATTTTTTATTAAAATTTTTCATTATGTTCAAAACCCAATGGAAATTTAATTCCATATTATAGGCGAAGGAGTTTTAGAACCGGACATTGAAAAAAATGACGGGTTTCACCCAAGGGTTATTTAATAGAAATATAAATAAATTAGAAATACATAAAATTCGGAATAAAAACTTCCTCAACGTTTAACAATGGAATCATTATTTTATTTTACAAATAAGAAAAAAAAATAAGGACTGCACAGCTGTAGCATGTTCTACACAGTCTAAGTATTGTCGTTATTCTTCAGTATTCGCTGTGGATTGTGTAGGAGGGAGTGACCTGAACACACTGTTTAAAAAAAAAACTAATATTGTCATAAATTGAATATTCATTTAAATTCGAAAACTAAATAGGAGGGTTTTTTCGTTCATAACAAATTGTTATCGAACTGTCACAAAGTGTCGTTTAATATAATACTTAACCTGTGCTGGCTGGCGACACATTCTATGTGTATTTGTGTGTGTATAAAAATATATCTTCCTGGAATAAACACAATCATTATTTTTATATGAATATAGAGATGTGTACAGTGTGTACCTGGTTCTACAATTTGTATACCTCAAACTCGTATAACGCCAATTAAAAATTCACTAGATTATAATTAATACCTTGGTGGATTAAATTGTTTTTAAATACCAATTACCAGCAATTTTAAAATATTTTATTTTATTATAAGTTCATATTAGACTCTTAAGGAGTAGAATGGATATTTTAAAATAAGCTTTTTACAATAAATATAAGTAATTCAGGGGAAAGAAATATGGTTTTATTTAAATTTCTAGTTCCAACTTAAAAAGTTTATGTACCAGAATACGGTGAAATACGGTGACATATCATGAAGATAAAACCAATTGAGTGATACAACCATTACCAGTCTAACTTTTGTTTGAAATTCCGTTCATGTTTCAAAAGTTGGATACTGAAGATATTCTATGACCCAATGGATCGATTTTGCTCATTCAGGAAAATCAGTCTTAATGTTTAAAATATGTCACCAAAAGTTCGCTTTCTTTAATCGTTTTTTAGTTGTTTTGATTTTGATTCTATGAACATATCTATACCAACATTTTGTTTGTGTGGTCAATATTTTCTAGCCATACAAACTTTCAGACTAAAAATAATATACTCTGACATATTATTTAAAAAAATAAGACCCATAATGTATTTATTCTCTAAATATAATTTTATATGTATTTTTATATTTTACATTCAAGATTGTTTGCCTTTATTCCTAATAATTACATAAATAGAACATATTGAAACAATTATATTACAATACAAACACGTTTAACATACATACATATACATGTTGTACGTATGAATGATAGAGTACACATGTTTATTAAAACTAATGGGACGCAACATTGATTTGTGGTGTTGTTTTTTTTGTAAATATTATTATTATTATTGTATTAAGAATTGCAAGCAACGCAACATCATGAATGACCCAATTATAATACATACACACGTAAACATTATAAACCTAAGTACAAACACCTTTCACCTGAAGGTGTGTCTTTACAAAAATATAAATATCAATCTAAACAAGTGAAGATGTTCATTGTTTAAATACTCTGCATATGACTGTGAAGAATGTTTAGACTGTACATAATATTATTAAGAGCGACTATCCACAATTGTTATTGACATAAAGGAGTGTGCTTCTGACAAGCTGTTGACTTAAATTTATATTTAATATGTATTGTATTTTTTGTATTTTTTTCAATTGTCGTGCCAAAATAACTCAAAACATACGTACCCAAATATTTCGAAATTATTGACATGGACCTGTCTGTTGCAGATTTTCTCGAAAAAAAAAACCAAAATTAGATTTTTTATTAAAAAATGTATTTTTGAGACAAATCTTCCATAAGTATTTCGAGAAAAAGTTCAGCGTTTCAAACTCAAGATTATAGTTTCCAAATTTTTTAACATTAAAATACCATAATTAATTTTTGTGTGGTCAATATTCTATAACATTACAAACTTAAGACTAAAATTAATATACCTTAACATTTTGAATTAGAAAAGTGATTGATATTGATAAATAATAAAAAATTTCAAAAAAGTAACAATTTTTCGTCCCTATCATACTGAGAAACAAACTCGATATTCACGTGGTGAATTAAGTATCTGAATATTTGGGGTTGACAATTCTTTATTTCATACGGCTTTTTAAGGAAGGATCGATGTACGGAATGTAAAAGAAAACGTGTTTAATGCTAGATATTTTAAAAACGGGTTTTAACGACGGATTTCATATTCCAAATAAAATATGTAATTATAATTCAAACACTTGATAATGACACTGAAATTCAAATAAAAACTTTATTTTTTACATAATAATTTAACAGCTTCTTTTAAACAATAAAAAGTTAAATAGAATTTCTCAACTTATTATAACTTTTGGCATAATTTTCCCACTCAGTCATGACTATTATTACATTTCTACAGTGCAGCTCGCTATGTTAAAACAATTTTTTCATATAACATTTTATTCATAAAATATTAACGTTAAAAAATGAACCATAAATATAAATGAATAAATATGATGATGTAATTCACTCGTTAAAAAACTAATGAAAAACTTTGCAGTTTGGAAATATTGTTTGCATGTTAAGCTAGATCATATTTTACGATTATTTCAAACATTCAAATGTCCTAATAAAATTTAATTGGAACAAAAACTCAAATAGATTTCTTTCAAAAAATTATTTCTTACATGTCATTTATAAGTATACAATTAAATTAAACCATAATTGTTATTTTTAAACAAATCAGTGTCGGATTTACTATCCACGAAATTCATTTTTCATTAAATAATTCAAAATAGAGACTCCCCACTGAAGTAACGGAAAGGCTGATCTCAACCGATCACCAAAATAACAACAGACACAGTCCGGACATGAATTGGTGATCGTCTAAGATTGCTGTGTAAATTAACATTTTATTCTTAAAAAAATGACTTTGCTATTATTTGAAATGATTTTTTGCAACGAAGTATAATTTCGGATTTTTTTTTTTTTTTTTTTTTTTAAATTTTATTCATTTTATTTTATTTATTTATTTATTTACTTATTTTTTATGTATGTATATAATTTCTGTTGTCACCAAAAAATTCCAATTGCAAAAACATTCATTTTACATAAAAATTCGCAAAATTCGATAAAAAAAATTTTTCAATCGCTATTGTTGCGTCATTTACGTAACAAATTAAAACTGTTCCAATTCATGAAATCACTTTCATAGCAGCATACCGAGTGTAAAGTTGTTACAAAAAAAAAAAAATAATAATAATAATAATAAATAAATAAATAAAAATAAACAAGATATCGTTTTAAAAGTTCAATCTTTTACTTCATTACGTTTTCCATTATTTGATAGTCAATAAGTATTTTAATTATATACTAAAAATATAGTACACAATCAATAAATAGCCTTCAAAAGCTTGCATTTAAAAAATAATATAGTACTTAATAACTTATTTTATATTATATTAATTAACTTAAATAAAATGATTGGCTAATGTCATTAAATTTTTCTTTGCTTTGTGAATTGCATTATTAACGCTATTAGAATCATACACCTTTCGTATTTACATCTTCCAACACAATGTTTTGTGAGAATAGGTACTGCGTGTTTGTATTCCGTATAATAAAACATAAAACTTCTTTGTTAAATTTTATTGCCGCCATGCCAATGGTAATGAAATTGTTTTTTTTATATTGAATATTAGCTTATTAAAAGTTGCATTACAGTAATAAAGTTTTGTTTTATTGGCAATATTACAACATAACGCATGTCAGTCAAACATGCAAGTAAATAAAAAAATGTTTATTATTTGATTTATCACATAAATACAACAACAATAACGAATATTGTTAATAATTTTTATAATGAATCCTATCTATCATTTTTAATATTGTATGCAATGCCACAACAACAATCCAAAAAAAAAAAAAAATTTGATATTTTAGTTTAGAATCCATTTTTCAGTAAAAACTCTTCGACATGATCTCCATTTTCATATCAAAATTGTGCATACCAAATTTCATTACATTTGGGTAAGTATTTTTTTAGTTATTTGTGCGCAAAAATTGAAAAAAATATAACGTATATTACATAAAGGATTGTTTTTATTATGAAAGGATTGTCTCTATGAAAAACAAAACTTACCCTAAACCCACACTCTTCCAAAAATTCCATACTAATTTATTTTTATAGTTTTTTTTTCCAATCACACGAAAATCATTATTTTCACATTTCACTTGAAAATTGTCTTATTACCCTAAACTCATTTTTAAAGAAAAGGTTGGGTTTAATAGGGCATAAAGGCACATTTTTGTGAATTTTTTTGGCGACACAGTTAAAATCATTGGTACATTAAAGAGAGAACTGTTAAAAATATGACAATGGCAACAAATATTCGGAAACGTCCCGGAAAAAGATAGAATTGCGGTGCCCTTCATAATTCGGTGTAATTATAAAATCAAAGTTCTTTCGTTGGATAATCGCTCTTCCTAGATAACGCAGTCGAAAGTTTTTCGAAATATCAATTTTTCTCTTTTTAGGAACACTTTTAATTGAAAAACACGATTGTAGAGAAAAAATAGTCTAGTTTGTTATTGTAAAATGAAAAATATTAATACATTTGAAAGAAAGAAACTTCTACGGCATTTACTCGTCAATTATATACAGAAATAGTGTTCAAAATTTCAAAATGATTGGTGCTGTCGTTTTGCAGTTATGAGGAGCAACGTGGAGAAATTTTGAATACCTGGAAAAGTTCATAAGCCTGTTTTATCGATTTATTTCACACTGAATCATCGCTTCCAGGTCCATAAAGGATGTTGCTATCATCCAGTATGTTTAAAGTACCTATTGGATTAATTCTCTTTTCTTTATTTTGTGTTTTAGATTCCTGTTCCGTTCTACTTGTACGAGACCTTAACATGGGACGGTTGCTCAATCACTAATAACGTCGTCAGTTTTCCTCCGATCAACATGAAATTTTGACATAGTATTTTTAAGATATTATACATTCAATTTAAAAAAAATTAACTTATTGAAAAAAATTTTTAAAACCTTATCCTTCGCCCCCTAAAGCAATCCACTTTGATTGATATTACAAATAATTTGTTATAAGTTTTATGTTGGATACGAGATACCAAGAACTCAAAGAATTACGGATATTGTTCGATGTCATCGTAATTTTATAATTCAAAATTGAGAGACTTATATTGTGTTAAGTGAATTATTACATACATTATTTAACAAATAGTTATACCTTCAACTGCGTATTATAAAATCTATTCTTATTTTATAACATTAATTTCTTTGTTTAATTTTATAAAGGTTTATGGCTATTTTTTTTAATTTACCTGAACGTAATAAAGTATTAAAGATTTATAACTCAAACTAACTAAAACTTCTATAATTATATCTGGTAATACGATATATGTTACCGTTAAAATATGAATTCAACTCAACGCAACTGTCACAAAACCAACAAATCCGATTAAATCAATTCAATAAAAAACTACCATAAGTTCGATCGTAAATTTTATTCAATAAATGAAGCGTTAAATTAAAAATTCGAAAATATAATTAAAATTGATTCAAAACGAAAAGTAATAAGCTTTTAAAGATTGATCTCCATCTATTTATTGCAAAACTAGTTTTATAGGTGATTCTACGATAAGCAGTCCTTTTCTATAGAAAAATCGCACAAAAAATTTTTAGAATATTAATGTAATTTATATAACATTTTTATTCACAATCACCTCATTTGTGCATACTAACATTATTTATCTTAAATTTTGAAGGAAAGTGTATAGAAGTGTCACTGGCATCGGTAGGACCTCTTACCATAGAAAAATGATCCTTAATCACTATGGAGATGAATATGTGTGACGTCATTTATGCAAATCACCCTTTTTTTGTTTAATTAAGAATTGTGAACGTCCATATTTTGGCTATTTTTTTAAATTGAATAGCAGGCCTTGGCTCTTAGTTCGCATTAAACGTGTAAACGGTGATTACAATAATACAAGTTCAATTCATTTGTACAAAAATTATGTACGTATACCTGAACACTACATGTATGTTTTCTATAAGACTCGTCAATAAATCAGCTTTTTAAGAAATTAGTCCAAATCGATAATTTTCGCTAAATCACAACAATGTTAAATTCAGAAAATTTTGTTTAAAATGTCAAACGTAAAAAATTTAATAGCGCTGCATGAAACGAGCAGTACTTCAATTAAGCTATTGCTTTTGTTTCTATATTGTATTTTAGAAAAGCACATAAATATTTTATAATATATTTATGACTAATAAATAAATACTATATAACTTTCCGTTAATGGAAATATTTTATAGAATATCGATATAAAATATAATCATAGAAACAATGTAAACCATACACGTTTTGTATTTATATGAAATATAAACAGATCATAAATAATAAAGTTTTAAAAAATACAAATAGATATTTAAAAAACATTTAGTGTATACAAAATTCGCGAATCGAAATAACAGCGAAGTGCGATTCCCTATTATGGTCGTCCAAAAAACATGTAATTCAAATTGCATTACATTTTTGCAGTGTAACGTAACCAATACTATGATCTGATTCAAATGTTAGTACTAGTCACTTCAAAAAAGTCCAAAAAAATAACCAGAGATTCAAAACAGTTCAAAAAAATAACCAGAGAAAGCTTCATCTCGTATACGAGATGGTCTTGTAAGCAATTGCGCGAATGTTTATTTTTATGTGTTAAAATTATAATTATATATTATTTTACACTTGTCATGAGCAAAAATGTTCTTCGTTTTGGTCTTGCAAAAATACAATACCAAGAAGAAGACTGAACAAGCAAGACTGAGACCAAAACTACCAAGTATGCAAGACCGAGATCGACACAAAACCCAGAATGCAACACCAAGACGAAATGGACATGATGATGCTAAAAATAATAGTTTCCGAAGAATACACGTTCAAAAATATTTTGTAGCAACTTCTGTGTCCATATGTGTGTACGGGAGTGGGGTAGGTTTGGTCATTGGTGGGAGGAGGGACATTAGTAGTTCTCGAAAATCCAAGTATTAGCTTTTCTTTAAGAAGTTTCAGTTATGTATACAAAGTAAATACTGGCATTGCTTAGATAACTTGTGTTATAGATTAATATCAGTAGCACATTGAGTAAAGCGAATTAGTTGTCTCTATAATCAGAAAGTTATAGTAATAGGGTTTGCACTTATTACAAATTCACGACTCTGAAGAGTTGCTCTCATGCCTGCTATGATGATTGAAATAAAATAGTTATAATTAGAAAACTACTTTTAATAAAAAACATATCTTAAAGGTATATTAAGTATCAGATCAGATAAGCAAGACCAAGTAAAATCAAGATTATTTAAACTCTTAAACAAAGGCCAAAACACGAAGTGTTTGAGCAAGATCAAAGGCAAAGATTGAATAAGCAACATCAAGACCAATACGAAGTCTGTCCCAGTCTTGATTATGCTTGCTCATCACTATTTTACACACTTTTTTAAACTTCACACTTAATGGTTTCCATAATGTTCTTTTATAAGATTTCTAAAACCTAAAAATTGCTAATTTGAAATAAATATTGTTTTATATAAAAATAAATTCGAAAGCTTTGTAGCAGCAAGACTTGCTTATGTGATCTGCTATGTATTTCTAATAAAAATTCTTGAAGTACGTCTCCATTTTTTTTGTATCGTCTCTTTACACTTTACCCCTTATTGAATACATAAGGCTATATACATAAAATGCAATGTATATGTCTAATGTAAATGGTAAAAAACAATTTCAATTATGAAGAATGTCGTTAAGTGTTGCCAACAATGCGTTTCTTTTATATTTGTGTGTGTGTATTTACAATCCGATGTCTCGCAGAATAGTAACAAAAACAACACATGTATGTATTATGTATACCTACTTTACTTTAAACAGTTCTCATAAATGAGCTTCGTCTAGTTACGCCACGTCGTATGATAGTTATGGACTAAATGTCATGTGAAGGTACAATAGTTACACATATTTAAATTAAATATCATCTAGTCGACAATGTAATAATATTGGGTCCCGTAGGTAGGCATTTTATTTCGTACATATTTTTAATAGAAAAATTAATATCTATATAAAAATCGCGTTACGATAATAAACTAATCTTTAATATCATTTATTATACTAGTTAAGCTAGTCGGGCAAAATATTCAAAATTGAATTTAAATATGTTCACTATTAGATTCTTTTTAGGTTCTATTAAGATGCTGCAAAAGTTAAATTAGGTGCTCCAATTTTTAATTATGTTTATTGACTCATTATGATGCTCTGCTGCCGTCAAATCACGCTCGCAGAGCAATATGAAAAAATAATATTTGTAATATATCAGAATTAGGTGCTTTTTAGTTGCTTTTATGATGTTCATTCAAGAAATCAATTTAATCAAAATGACAATAAAAATTACTGCACTGATACACTAACATGAATCACTGCCAAAAAAAAGTTTCAAGCTAAATGAATTAAAAAATGCTCAAAATTAGATGCTTCTTAGGTGCTGCAAAATTAAATTACGTGCTCCAATTTTTAATCAAGATAATTGAGTCATTATGATGCACTGCTGTGTGATATTACGCTGGCAGAACAATATAAAGAAATAGCTTTTATAATATAATGTAAGTACCAGAATTACATGTTTTTAAATGCTTTTATACAATATACAATAAAATGCTTCAGATATTCTACCGACTGTGTGTGTGTGTGTATTAATATAAAAGAGTTATCGTGATTTTATATTGGATTTATGATTATTAAATTATCATTTTGAACGCCGTTGCGCGCTGTAACTCAAAATCGAATGCACCTTTGAAGTTATTTTCTCAATAAAAATCGGTATCGCCACAAGCACGAGCAAATACTCCGGAACCTTTTGTACATTGATAAACACACATTTATCGAATAATTCTTTTTTTAATACTTTATTATTGGTACTAAAATTTTACCTTGAACAAATTTAAATACTGCAGTAATGACAATTCTGATGTGTGAAATATTTAAGTTGATAAATTTAATTTTATGTATTTTTAGTTCAATTACAATTTTTTATCAAATCCTAATTAATACTTTTGTTATTATTGTATATTTCGTATTATTTTTATTATTGTATTTTCTTATGATGATTCAGTCAATTAATTTGAATTATTATAAATTTGTCTACAGATTGTAAAAAAATTTCAATAATTTTGGCTCGATATACATTTTTAGTTCAATATCATTTTATCTATATCAGATAAAAATTTCAATGCTTACTAACAAGTAATTTTGATAGATCATGAATTTGTATTTTTGTATTTTAACAAGTCACACAGGCGTCCATTTCAACGTTCGTTACAATTATATTTCACGTCAAGTAACAAAACACATGTGATTTACGTACGTTAAATGTATAAAACGGAACACAGACATTGTATTGAAAATTATACGTAAAACAGATAATAGTAGATAGGTTTAATGAGGCTAAGTCAGCCTATTTGATCATCCAAATTTGAAAAGATATATACACCTAGTATCCTAATCGACCACTCAAGAGACATAAATTCTGTAGGAGAATAAGTCTAACGACTACAGGGTGAGTGACACGTCTTTCCAAATTGTGGCGATTTGTTTCAAAGATGTGGGTGGCACCTCATATTCAGTTTGACATCTGGTATTTAGGGTAGGTTATCCGATATTTGGTATGGACCCTGATATTTATTGTATAACAGATGTAATACTAAATTATATTCGGTGTGGTACCCGGAAACTGGTGACATTCGTTACCTCTTGATGTGACACTCATATACTTGATTAAAAGTATATGAATCTCTAGAACCACGAATGGTTCCAGTGATACTTAAACGAAGCGATATGCAAACTTTATATAGTTGACAGTTCGATATACTGCTAGTCAGAAGAGATAAATAAATGTTATTTTGAATTTCAAATTTAAATTTTGGTTTCAATGAAAATTATGCTATCAGGATTTGTTACATACTTCAAGTGAGAAGTTGTAATAAAAAAAATTGCTCCCGTTCATCACCCTCTTAGGTATAGAATATAAACCTAAAACCTACCCTTTCTTCGTACAAATCACATATTTTGAGAAAAAAAATTTCATTAAAATCGGTTCAGTAGTTTAGGAGTTCATTGAGAACAGACACATTATTTTTAAATATTGAGATTAAAAAATACTTTTTTTTCTACTATTTCATTATTATTGTTATTGTATGTTATTGTATCTATATCTGGGCGGAATTGCCCTATACATTTTATTTTACGAGGTGATAGACAATTAAT
The DNA here is from genome assembly GCA_020423425.1 of Chrysopa pallens. Lineage (NCBI taxonomy): Eukaryota > Metazoa > Arthropoda > Insecta > Neuroptera > Chrysopidae > Chrysopa > Chrysopa pallens. The sequence goes on from CM035594.1 coordinate 37,842,139, forward strand.
AAAACTAAAAAACATAAAAATCGATTAATATTCAGTAAAGGCAGAGTAGGTGACATATAACAACACTTCCCACTAAAATTAAAATCATAACTATTTTTATTTATTATCTTTTTTACTTATCGAATTTAGAGTAATTTTATTCTAAATAAAAACTTGGCAACTATGTGTGTTTAATACATTTTTATTTTTCCAACAAACACACACATAATGATAATAAAATTACAATACAATGTTTATAAGTAAACAATCTGTTATGTTTGTAATATTTCAACAAATAGATTATTACCAAATATCTGGACGATTTGATTTTGGAATCAGATAGTGTAAATAATATGTCGCTTGTCTATCAACTTGTGTTATTATTATGTAGTTACTTGTGAACAATTTTAATGTTCCACTATAAGTCTATTGAACGCATACTGAGACACATGCCATAACCGTAAACATACGGTATTGTGGAAATGATAAATTTTTCAAGGCACGAATTGATACTTAAGGCTTTAGTCATACTCAAGTTTACTTTAACGCAGAAAAACATTTTTTTTTTTAATCAGTTCTCGGAAGACCATTAAAATTTAATTTATTTGAAAAAGACAAGATGCCAAAACTGATTGTACTACTTAAAGAATTTTTACTTGAACATTTTAAGTTTTTTTTTTTTTTTTTTTTAATAGCCATTTTCCACTGAAAATTAGCAATACCATCTAGCGAAGTCTAAAGTCATTGTATCACGGACTAACCACTGTTTGGAATTGTCTACTATGCTAGGTTATGTTACAGGCATCTTTATATAGGATCTGATGGTTTTTAAAGGAAGAGAAGGGCTAAATCGATTTTTTTAATGTGTGTTCCGTATAACTTCGTCGTTTATGAATCAATTTTCAAATATAACACTCAAAAGTAAAAAATAAAATGAACTAATCTTATCCTTAGCTAAAAAAACTGCTTGGTTGGCGTCGACTGAGAAAGGTTATATATGGTCACTAGGTATTAAAATGTATTAATTACTATTTAGTTCATTGTTTTGAAGGCGGTTCTATTTTTTTTTTTTATTCATATTATCTGGAAAACGAGAATTTTGAAAAAACATATTTTATAAGAAACATCAGTTTTTTACACTAGTAAATTTTAGTTTTTCAGTTCAAATTGAAGGAATTGAATTATTTATTCAAGTCCAGACACTGGCAGATAATCAGATATTGAAAGAAGAAGAAGCCACACTGTACATGGTATGCTAGGAACAACATAAAAAAAACAAACTAAATAGTACGATTGCAAGCAGTGGTAGTGGTGTGTTATGCTAATGCTAATTTAGGACTATTAGACTAATTTATAAATAGAACACACACGGCTACGGCAACGGCCCACATACCACAACTACGCTAAAAGGTGGAATATATTTTGTTTTCTGAACAGGGTTTTACAAATTCAATTATATTATTACAATATATTAAGCGGTCGATCATGTTATAAAATCGACATGGCATGCTCAACATTTATTGTTTTGTCAACTAAAGAATAATGTCCGTCCATTGGTGGACGTACTCTCGCGTCGTTTCAATATCAGAATACAATATTCATTCACAATAATTGACATATTTTAATATATTATCATTCATTAATTTCAATGCGTTAAATTTTTTTTTTAATTTTAAAATCGTACGCATAATTGTAACGAAATAAATTAAATTTTTAGACTTAATAAACAACAGATCAAAGTGGCAATATAAATTCTAATTATTCGATACGCCAAAAAAACCTTATTACCATGACAAAAATGATCAACTCTGTTTTTATTAAAGAGAAAATGGTATCTAAAAAGAGATAGTGCTATAACAATGATTATTTATTATTTAAAATAACATAGGCTTTTTATAGCACTATCTCGATTTTTACATCGCTATCGATATTTATTGTATCCAGAGTTTAAAAAATAAAACTCGAGATGGCATATACATATAGCTTCCACATACCTACTTTTATTTTAGAGAAAACAATGACACGAAAATATAAATCAACCAAGGTATCATTTTTATAAAAAGGAAAGGGTTAGTTAATCCTGGTAATTGCTTGAAAATAAAAATATATAGCATCTACGTCTACAGTCTACGTATGGTTAATAGGTCTCAGTACAGTTACACGAATGATAAATTTTAGTATCCCAATGGAACAATTATTTTTTAGTACCATTAAGAGTTAGCTAGCTGTCTGCCTGAATCGGTGCGTTTTATTTTGTCATTATGAATATGTCTGCTACTAAGTTCAACATTCAACAAAAATATAATAATAATAATACTGTAGATACCTATTTAATAAAAATATTTCAAATACTTTTAACCTTTTATACAAGTGAAATTGAAAGGATAGTTGAAAATAAATATGAGAGAAACATAAATTAGTACCAATTTTTACAAAGTGTGTTTTTTTTCCAAGTTTATCCATCTTCAATTATAGGGAAATGATATTTAATTACTATACAAAAGGAAAAATTTGCAGGGTTTACAGTCATACGGTGAAATCCATTTAGTCATATTAAGTTGTTAAGTGCTTTACAATTTTAGACAAAACGATAAGGATTTTTTAATGACTTTAGTAAAAAATCTTTTTTTATATATTTTTAATATTAATTCAAGTCATTTTTATTCTAGTTTTTAAGTCAAAATTCAGTAACAATAATTACAATCACATTTTGTATAAAATCTTTATCTTTTGAACAGTACGCAGTTCTTTACTGCACGATCAAAACTTCAAGATATCGATTATAAGAAAAAAGTTGCTTGTAATTTAATCGATGATTTCATCCAGGTATTAATCGAGCTTGGAGAAAAATGTTTTATAGTTCAAAGCGTGATATTTTCAGGTTGTATTAAATTTTACATTATTATTCCCGATCCCGCAATCGTGCAAAAGCGAAGAAAAAATTCCGAATATTAGGCCTCCTTTCGGAGCCCGTAGAATAATGACCGTTTATTGTCTCCACAGGCTTCAAATTAACAGACATCCGATTTCTGGTTATTATAGTAGGAATTGAAATATTATTCAATAACGAATGCAAAAACCATTTTGTCTGCCATTTGGTAAAACCAGATTTTGGTTGTCCGACAGCCTGAAAATTTGTCACATGTTTGACAAAATAGTATTTTTTTTTAATGATTATTATAAACAATAACAAAAAAAAGAGGTGTCGATCAATTTCAAACATATCGAAAAAGGCAATGACTCACTTAGAATTTTTGTAGAAGAAAAGGTTGTTAAACTTATAGACCAAATTTTTAAAAAATATTTGCCAATAATAAGCTATTATCACTTATTGTTGAAATATAAATTTTATCCTGATTAACTTTTATATTTCAAACAGTAAATAAATTTTCCTAAAAAATGCGTTACATAATGTAATAATATACCTTTAAAAGTTCTAAGAACTTTATAAAACATAGACAGAGTTCATTAACTTTCACGAATTAAATGAATGAATTATAAAAATTATAGCATTCATATAAAACATATTTAATCATTAATGACAACAGGATAATTGGCCAAAATAATAAAAAAATAATAATATAATTGAAATGAAAATCACAGTAGACAATCTGTACACCATAAATTATTAGTTGATTTATGCCAGATGTAAAATAGAGAAAGAAATACTCACTCGTATAAGTAAAATTTCTTCTCTATTTGATAAAACTTTTTTCTTTAGAGTAAAGAATACAAAAATTGTATGGTTTTGTCTCTCTTTCTTTAAATATAATTTATTTTAAATTTAAATTGTAATTAACATACGTACATCTCTGTCAACAGCTTCGAATGACTTCTTTTAAAATGAATGAAATTTTTTTGAACGTACCTAAAAATGAAAAAAACATTTGAATTAATTATAAATATTAATCATACTCAAAAAGTATAGAATGTCCCACAGTCATCAAGCCAATGCTCAATAGTCTTCTACGTAAAATTACAAATCAAAGCGAATTCAAAAGTGTATTTAACTAATATGAGGTACTATCGACGCCCATTGCACTTATATACAATTTATTTCAAAATTTTAGACAAATAATGTTAGTAGCACAAAAAGAGATGGGAAACAATCTTTAAGATAACTTATTCATTTTTGAATTTTATTTGGTATTCAGCCTAGTTTAACTTTTTGATGGGGAAATTGCAATTTTTTTGTATTGCATATTCCCTATTATATTCTAAATAATCTTACGACTTCAAAAATTGAATTAAACCGAAAACATGCGTTGCAAGCATGTCACACAAAGTTTTATCCTTCTAACTTTGACCCAACATCGTTTATGAGGAACTTCAATTCAACTGTTTTACACATTTTGGCCCCGTTCAATTGGCGAACTTTTGGGAGAATATAAATAAATTTGTGTAATATTTCATGCAAATTTCCTTGAAATATTTTATACAAAATTGACCCCGATCTCACTTTAAAACAACCTCATCATTATGTTAGCAAGGTTTCGTTGAAATCGTTTTACACATTTGCATTCCAAAGTAATTCTCTCCTTTCAACTTAGCGAATGAGAGTGAATTGAGATGACATTAAAATTTATCCCTGTAAAGGTATTTGTAATCAGATATTACACTCACATTTGAGTAAGTTTTAGATAATTTGCGCAGTAGAAGCAGCCACCCTATATTAATTTTAATAACAAAAATGAATAAATTTAATGGTTGTTTTTGAAAAGTATAAATTTCAGTCATAAATTTAACTCTTAAAACTTAACATATATTAATTACAGCTATGATAGAAGATATGGTAAAATAAAAGTCATGCAGTCTGAATCAACAGCATACTGAATCTTATGTGCATAAAGTCTAACAACGATACTCGATAGAGAACGCTGCACTTTGGAATCTGGTTGATAACTAATGTTCTATAGAAATTACAAACACAATTTTTTCAGCGCATAGTTAACAAATATGTCAAGTTTATTAATGCTTAGATAATTTTTAATAAGTACTGCCAACTCAATATTGAATAGTCGTTCAATATTACTGTTCAATTAAGCAGTTTGATTTACAGTTCTTATACCTAGTATTCGAAACCTGAGATTTAATGTGGATTTAGAAGTATATACATTACCGAAGATCTTAGCGTGTACACAGTAAACTAAAAAATGATGAGTGAGAATTGAAACAATTTTTCTGTTACAATTCCGAGGCATTTAATTGTTTAAATTGTTTTTGTATAAAAACGAAGTAAGCGTTGTGAAAGTTTTCTATTTTATACTCTTTTATATTCCATGTCATTTGGAAACGTACTATCTACCCAATTCTTAGCCTCTAAAACTGTAAATTTTAAATTGCGGGAATGTTATGGACACGCAATTTTAAATACTGATCCTGATTGGAATGGTATTATACCAGTTTCGGAAACAAATACGGATATAAAATAATTTTGGAAATTTTGTTCTGTAGCGTAAAATATAGTAAATTATTGGATATAATTGCACAGGTGTAAAGACCTTCCAAATGTTCACACTGTAGTATTGTATCGGTTCAGCCGAGTACAAAATAAAACCTGTCATAAAATTTCTCATTTAGACTTTAGATTCTGGTCTCTATCCGAAACATTTATTTTGAATTCGATTACGGATATATTCTTATTTCGGCAATCCGATAGGTTTGAATCTTTAAAGAGAATATCCTTTTACTGTATGTGAATATTTTCCTAATTTATATTTTCTTATGAACAGTTATTGATTTTTCAATAAAAAATTTCATGATTACATAGCCATTATTTTTATGACTTCCATTTAATGTGATTATCTCTTGAATGTTTACTGTATCTTCTAAAATAAAATTATAGATTATTATTATTTACAAGTATTATAATAAGGTTTCAAATCGATATTAAAATAAAGATTGTATAAATTATTCATAATAACAACTTATAATACAATCAGTGAAGAAAAATGGCTTTATTTGGTATAAGTGTCCAAAAACTGGTGTAAAAACTTTTAAGAAAATCTGATAAGTGACCCTTTTTCTCTTTCGGAGCACATAAACCTTTCGATTACGTTCATAAGCTTTAAATTACCAAACATCCGCTTTTTGGTATTGCAAAATTAATTAATAACAAATTTAAAAACCATTTTGATTACAACGGATGAAAACGAAAGCATAGGAATATCTTTTATTTTATATAAATTTAATTCTGTACAATCGTCTTGAAATATAATGAAATTGCAGGAAACATTTCCATTTCACCAGAATGGTGCTGTATTTTAAATTTCTGATCTTCTTGGACTCAATTTTAAGAGTGTTTTTCCTATAATATTTCTGTTATGCCTTGTGGTCGTTTTGAAGCATTTCCGTCATATGTAAAAATAATTCTCTATTAAATATTATTATCTTGTCATTTTTCACCCTTTCCTTCATTTAATTTCTCATTCTGGTTGGATTAATTTCTCGATTCTATTTTATTAATAGAAGCTGTTACTGACTAGTGCCGTTCTTGGATTGTTCTTTTGAATCACATTTTCATTTATTATCCTAAAAATTTCATAAATATTCCCTAACACGGCTGCTAAACACACTGCCCTGCCAATTATAAATAGATATATAACATCCTCGTGATAGATAAATATAGTTACTTAACACTTAACAGATTATCAGTAAATTTAATGTTGTGTTTAATGTGAAAATGGACTTAATATATTATATTTAAATAAAAAATGTGCTGTAACAGTAAGCTGACTTCATTTTACGCTTACGCTTATGATTTTCTCTTCCGATTTTTACTTTATGCATAATATTGATTTTCCAAAATAATCAATTAAACAAATTTTAAATTAATTAAATAGTAAATATATATTAAAATTTTGCATTCATAAAATCGGCCCAATTACAAGAACTTCCCACTGGGAAGTAAGAAAACCGAACACAACAATTCCAATATAGATAGGCATAGCTTGGAAGTAATACAAATAATAATTCATAATTTTTAAAATATCTTTTCATTCGAATTCAAATTAAAAAAAAAAAAATTATTTTCAGAGATATGCTCATAAAATGAATTGTTGTCCCCTTTTTGTTTATATTTTAATATAATTTTGTAAATAAAATACGATTACTTGTATAAATTTGTAATAAAAATTTAATAGCACACAAATAATAATAATTGAATCGTATGCCAACATATTTTAACTTTCCTTATCTTATAAATAAACTTGAGGAAATGAAATGATTGAATTTTAATTTATTACATATTATAAGCTACTAAAAAAAATTGATGTATGTATATATAAGTACCGGGTGATAGAAAATCATTTTGTATAAGTCTTACTTCGTTAACATGAAAACAGATATTAATTAATTCATTTTT
>CM035594.1:37849580-37924580 GCA_020423425.1 Chrysopa pallens
TAGGAAACCCCTGACACATAATTTTTATATATACACCCCGGTATTTGGTAAGCGCAACCCGGTACCTCCGGGCCAGTATTCAGCCTTGGCTCCGCGTCACAGAAATGTACAAAATACGTGACACGAAGTTTTTATATATAGATTCGGTGTATGATATAGACAACCCCGTATTTGGTGCGGACACTTGGTACCTCGGCCCCTTGACCCACGGGGTGGCCTCCGGCCTTGGCTCAAAGAAATTTTGAACCAGATGACCTTCGGCGAACTATAAATCCTCCGTCGAATCGGCTAAAAAGGATTTAAAACTAAGGCAGTCCGCGCGCAAAAAATGTATTCAAATTTTCCGAAAAGAAAATAGTATTATTTACAATTATCTAAGTAAATGGTCTATATCACCATCCGTTTTGTGATGTTATAAATAAAAATATTAGGGCGTTTTTTTCCAGTCTTTTTGTTTATAAAAAATGAAATTTTGCTTGTAGAACAAAAATGATTAATCTGAATTTTATTACGCATTAAATGAGCCAAAATATCTTGATTGAAAGGTTCCCGAAGGTCACAGACGTATTTTACATAGATTGTTTTTGGAAAGTATTGTTTTTGGGTACTCGACTCTTTTCAATTGGAAAAACTCTCGATTACATTTCTATACTCAAGGCCTTGAAAACTTTTAATAATCAGATGGGTAAAATAACTGAGATTGACTAACAGTGGCTAAAAGATAGCGGATTGCATGATGATGAAATATAATATATCGATATTATATTTCATCATCATGCAATCCGCTATCTTTTAGCCACTGTTAGTCAATCGCAGTGTGTATGGGTTAAATAAATATTATACACATTTTTTTTTCGTAATAAAAATGAATTTATTTGCATGTTTGTCGTCTGATTTAAAGTATATATCTTTCATAGTTTATAAGAATTCATTTTAAATCCACATCACACCAAACTCCCATTATTGAATAGAACATATAAAAACCTCGTTTATCAATTTCTTGACGGTACTTCATACTTCAGCATATTTAATATTCTACAGCACGGTATTGTGATGACATCATTAATGTTATCTGAGAAATATAATAACTAAACAATCACAAGGTGAGAAATCAATTGAAAGAATATTTCTTTGTTGGGTAATTTTGGAACTGACATTGGAACAAGTTAAGATATTTCCAGCTTGGTTTAATATAGTATAATATAGTCAGTATTTAAGTTATGAATTTAGACAAGTTTAGAGCTTGGATAAAAAAAAGAAAAACTTCTAGGCAATTCAAAATTCATGGTCAATATTGATAAAAATGAAATTACTTATGACGCCTCCTATCAGTGTTTAGCTCGTATTCATCATTGTTCATATGGGTTTGTAATATACTTATAAAATTGTTATATGGCTTAATTATAATTAAAAAAATAAAATCTAATTTGGCCCGACTTCAGCAGGTGTCGGAGAAAATAATTTTTGCTTAATGTTATTGAATGATATCTTTATATTATTTATTAAAAAAAGTCAATTTGAAACGTGTTGCAACAGTTGAAATTTTTAGGTGTTCTGAAAAAGAAATTGTTCCATTTTTGAGAATATTCGTAGAGGTAAAAATTACATTTATTATAACTAAGCATATACAAATTTTTAGATGGGAATGGGCACGAGCATCATTTCTACTTCAATAATTATATTTCTTTTCATGCAGTTTCTAAAAATAAAAAAGTTACTATAAATATTATTAGTACGGAAGTAAAGACGTATGATTAAGCTACCTTAAAATGCTAAAAAAAAAATTGTTTATTAAATAATATAAACTTTTTAAATTAGTATTTTTCACTCTTACTTGTTCTATGCAAGGTGTCACAAAATCATTGCTGGTTTCATTCTAACCAAATAATAATTATGAATTTATTTTATACTTAGGATTTTTCATTAAATCAAAACATGCCAATCGATTTGAATTTTGAAGATTTGGTAGTGCGAAACAAAAACGTACATAGAAAAATTTATAAATATTAATAAGTGCCTGATGAAATATTAATTATCTTTATCATTTGCCTTATCTTAATTGCTTTAGAAAATTGTTATTATTTATTGGTTATGTATGAGATTATGAAACATAAACCGGCATTTGTAACTTGAATTATGATTTGAATAATTATTTTTAATGTAAAACAAGCGAGTCTATGTGAAATATTATTTCTTTTGCAACACCCTATATAGATAGTATATTATATAAATCGAGATTAGAATAATCTTTTGGTATATTTGTAAGTCTTTCGTATATGATAAAATAAGAATTACGAATAATCCCACATACATTTTTCAAAAAATCTACGTTACGTTTTTTAAAAAATCTAAATTAAATTTGCTTACTTTCACATATGTAAACCAAATAATTTTTAGTACTCACTATGTGTGTCTACACGATGTTGTTATTTGATTCATATGAAAATCCTATGTTCGAAGTAGTAAAATGGCATTGAATATCAATATTTATTTCAAAATATTTATATTTTTATCCTTTTGACAGTGTATCTTCTTCCAGTAAGAAGTTTTAAAGGAGTCAGTTTTATGTATTAAGTATTTTTATTGTTTTCTTTTTGAATCTTTCTTTTTGAATCGCTTTTATTTAATAACTAATTCATAATTAATTATTTAAGAAAAGCAAATGTATATTCTCATGGAGCATTACAGTAGGAATTTTTTTTTATATAAATTTGTTAAAAATTATTAATATTTGGCGCTTTACTTTTTTAGTTTTTGAGTATTATAATTTTAAATATGTCTGAAGTAGACCACATAGAAGGCTTAAAAAAAGAGAATAAACATAAATAAATTCTTGCACTACTACTTGAATTGAAGTATGGACTAGTTTTTTTGATCATATTATTATTACTTTTGATTGCAGTTTATAAAAAGCATGAGTAATGTTTAATTATTCGTAATTTTCTTCGAAATAATATATTGAATAAACACGAGTATTTTATACTTTTTGAAAAACATATATTCGTTTTATGTTGGTATTTTTGTGTATGATCACGATACGTTCAATTTAGTGAAATTATTTATTTTGCGGATTTTATGGCATCAAAGATCATCATCTGTAGGTAATAGTCCTTGGAATAATTTGCGGTGTCGATCTAAGATATCTTAGCGACTTGATGGTTTCGGTGATGATCCACAGTCTGAGTTTGAAGCTCCTAGTGTGAATGGGGTTTCTGGGTCTCATACGAAAAGACGAATCTAGCCTACTTATTAATGTAAGTGGTTTTTATGGTCTAACCAATAGAGAGATGCTTTGGATCTTTGGTAAGAAGTTGAGTGGATGGAGATTTTGATGGTTTTAGACAAGAGTTTAAATTCTTTTTAGATCAATGCCCATGCTTGAATTCCGAACTCTTTGCATTTCATACGACAACGTTTCCACTGTATGTAAACCTGGTTTTTGAGTATAACCGCTATACGATAAAATAAAAATAAATTTTTTCTGAAACTGGCGTTTTCCTAAAGATGAACTTAGGGAGTAACATTCTATTTTCAAAGTCATTCTAATCAAAAGTTGATAGCTATATATATATATATATATATATATATATATATATATATATATATATATAAAGAATTGCTCGGTTTAAGATATTAGATAGATAGAGACTGGACAAAAAGAAAGATAAATTTCGATTTTTTGTCCCAATTTCCTAGATCAAATTATTTTGTATTTTATAAATACGTATTTCGACTACAAAATAGTCATCATCAGTATGAATTAGCTAGTTTGTAATGATTCTCTGAGGACATGTTACTCGTTGCTACTTTGGCGACGGTTTGCACAACCGTCACCAGAGAATCATTACAACTAGCTAAATCATACTGATGATGACTACTTTGTAGTCAAAAATATTCGAAAAAATCCTAGAGGTCTCATTAATAATTATAAAAAAAAAGAAAGATTTTTATCATTTGTGTAGAAACAGAAATAAATTTTACTGAGGGGATATTTACCTCAAACAATATATTACTGTTTTTAAAATAAAAATTGGGTACTGCCGGTGATCGCACTGCTTTAGTGGAAATAAACATTTGTTTAATTATAAAAATTATTCGCACATATTTTAAATAATCTACTTTTATTGTAAAAACCTTGAACTTAATTTTTTTTTATTGAATATGTTGTTTATATTCAGTTTTATATAAAATCAATTTTTTTTGGCTACATTATCATAAATAACACTCTGTTGCTTATTTTTATTTTGTTGAAAATATGAAGAAAATATATATAATACATAATTTGTATATTTAAGAAGAAATAATAAAGGAAATGTATTTTTTTTTTTTTTTTATGTAATAAGTAATTTTTATTTATATACTTTGTGAAAAAATTTGATTTATTTTCTTTCGTTAAAGCTTCTACGTTATTGTTATGAATATTCATTTTTAAATATTAATATTGCGATACAAATCAACCAATTTTGATACCGCATTCCATTAGTTTGAGATATAATTTTTGTTTTATTTAAATGAATTGTAATTTTCAAATAATTTGAACTTGAAAATAATAATAATTTTTTGGATTTGTTTTTTGACAAAGAAATTATCACAAAATAATCAAAAGTCTAATATTTCAATATAAACTATTTTGGTTAATGATTTTTGGAAAACATTTTTTTACTATTTTTAAGCGTCTTCAAAAAAAGAGGTTTCTCAATTCGACATAGTATATTTTTTTTGTGTGTTCGCAGATAAATACGCCGTTTATGAACCGATTATAGTTATACTTTTTTTTTTGGTTGGAAAGGAGATATCCCAAGGCCAGTACTTTGTTTAGGATCTGATATGTAATTAAGGGGAGAGAAGGGTGAGGTGATTATTCAAACGAAAAATTTTTCGTGGATGTATACAACACTGAAAAGTTAGAAATAAAAAACCCGCTTTAAAAAAATTTAACTGAAAATAAAAAATAATTTAAACCTTCTATAAGTAATTTCCTTGTGACAATCTACCTTTAGAAGTCAATCTTATCCTTAGCTAAAAAATCGATTGGTTGGCATCGGCTGAGAAAGGTAATTAGTCAAAAGGAAATTATTTATATAATTAATTTAAAATTATTTTTTACTTTTTATTTCATTTAATTTTTACTTCATTAGATCTGTACTCATATACGACTACGAAATCTGAGCTATAAACACATCACTTGGTGGTTGACAAGCCATTTTTAAGGTAATGAACTTGTGGAAGGTAAAAAGGTTATAGTAAAAATTATTGAAAGCTACGTGGGGACATAGATACAATAATGTATTTGGACATCATCTGTAATCTATCAAGCTAGTACATTCCATGTTCCATTCATAAAATTTAATAAAACCCAACCAATATATTTAATAAACTTTGTTGGCCTATATAAATGATTATTCAGTTTATGAGAAAGCTACTTTAAAAATTTTATAAGATTTTATTTTCTATAAATCATTTTAATTGCAATTGAAATTACGATATGTTTTCAATGAAAAATATTAAACACTTCAAATAAAAATATTTTATTTAGAAAAATATTAAATAAATGATATGACGTCTTTATTTAAAATTACGCTCTATATGTATAGTTCGTAAAATCTCATAATATATAATTTAAAAAAAATTTGTTTTCTTCATAAAATATCCCTAATAGAATAAAAATTTTGAATAAATATGGGTATTATATTTATTCAAAATGAATAAATTTTTACTTCTGTATATTGATGTTAATATACTAAGTATATCCTCTGAAATTCAGCAATGTCATTTATACACCTAAAGTGTATATACTGTCAAATAGTAACAGGTTATATGAAAAGTAAAGAAAAGTTTGTAAAAAAATAATTTAAGGGAGTACTTCCACTACAGTTCTGCGATATAAGTATTACTTTACTATCTACATTTTTTTTTTGTGTATATAACATAAACATATAGTACCATAACTGCTCTTAGCTATGTTTTCATAACTTATTGTTCCTATAACATATACTAGAAATTGTTTTCATATACACTCACTGATTATAGTGTATACAATGGATGTGCCAGACCGTTAAAAATGTAGATGCGCGGATCTGAATATGAGTATAAATCATTAGTGTCAAGATCCACGGATACCGATCTTAACTTTTCTACTCAATCAATCGATGTTAGTGCACGTGACTTTGAAAAATAGATATGGCATGGTACTAAGCTATAAGTTACCACTTAGCTTACTACAATAGAGGTTGAAGTATTAAATTTTTACCAAATATGTAATTTTTAAGAGATAAAAACTATTAGAGAGAGAGATTTAACAATATTTTATTGCCACCATTACTCCCCCTAATCAAATATAATTGATGTAAAAATTTGTTTTTGATTTCTAATAATATAGAAATGCTAATTCACATTTGACATAACTTTTTTCCCACCTTGTATATAGATACTACGTGATTTAAACCAGTTTTTTATTTAATTATGTGGAGCGGATAACATCTTGTCTACTGAAATTGAAAAAAAAATATGTCATATTATTAATAGCGAAGTTCATTAGTGAAATTATTTTTCTACAATATTGATAGATTTTTAGTAAGCTTATTTATTCTTAGTATAATGAAAGCTTCTTTTTGAATTAGGTCATGTCTTATTAATTTATTGCTTGTAAGGGATGACAATTTTTTTAAAAATAATTAACCAAACTGAATTTGTACTTTAAGAAAAGTCGGTAAAAATGTCTTTAGTTTTAGAAAACTTTTTGTGTTTGAATCATTTTTGAAGCTCATTTTATTTTTTCCGATTTCAATAGAAAATAGAGGTTACCAATTCAGCCTATATATAATATTGTTAGTGTTCTACAGTATTCAATTTTGCAAATTTCAATTCAATTTTGAATAGTTTGCTCTGCTAGCTTGACTAGTATAAATGTTTTGTTGGTTAGTAATATTATACAATAAACTCCTACAAAGTTGTGTATTTTAATACCTTTTTTAATTTAAACGAAAATTTATGCCAAATTTCATCAAAACAGAATTGGTTCTCTGCCAAGTTATGATGATTTCATATGGAATGTGTGACGATATTATATTTAATTTAATTCATTAATCTACAATACTTTAGTCTGTAAAATTAGAAAGTTTTTACTAAATCAACTTGTTGAATAAATCTGAATTTCTTATTACACCTTCGATAGCTCAGTTGGTAGAGCGGTGGACTGTAGTGGAAATATACATTGATATCCATAGGTCGCTGGTTCAAATCCGGCTCGAAGGAATTTATTTTTTAATTATTTAAAAATAAAATTTAATGATGAAGTGTTTTAAAGTCTTATTATTTTAAAAAAATTTCATTAAAATACACTCATTTGCAAAAAACGAGACTTAACATTGTTAAGTCCAGTTACAGCGAGAAATTCGACCACAATCACTCTAAAGTTAATCTCACTCCCATTAAACAAAACAGTATATATAAGTGTCGTAAATCGAAACAAAGTCAATAATTTCTAGTTTTTGAAACTTGTACTCAATTGTCAATGTGCACGTAACGCGAAGGACCATTTTAAAATTTTTATTTATTTATTGACCATTTTATTGTTTGATGCACGTCAAATCAAAACGAAAAAATCAAAAACATTTTTGTACAATATTATATTGTATATCAATAAACAAATAAATAAAATAAAAACAGCATGTGGTAATTTGTCATACAATTTTAGTTGATTTTCGCGCCATGTTGTTTTTATGTACATATTATGTCATTTGATGATAAAATAATGCATTCATAATAAAATTTTTGCGCAGTATTTACAAGATTTTCATTTTTCATCTAAACTATAAGCATACAAAGTGGCGAAAACTAAAGTACCATTTTAAGTGGTTTTTTTTTCAAAAATATTTTGTCATATCTAGTTTTCTGTTTTTGACGCATGTCAAGTAATCAAAAAGAAAAAAATATTTTGTATGTTAATTCAGTTTTCAAAAACAAAAAAAAATTAGTGCACCAAACAGGTCTAGCTTATTATACTACTAAAATCAAATAATATTACTCAAAACACAAAAATAATATTTATTAAATATTAGCAAATGCTACAATACATGAATATTTACACATAAAATTATTAGTACATGTTTTAAAAACATTCCTGGTTGCTTCTGGTTATTAGCAAGTACTTAGTTCCATCGAACATTTTTCGGATTATTTACCTGTTATACATTTATATTAATTATTTTGTTTTATTCTGGAAGATATTAGGTTTTTGTTGTTTTTACACAAAAATTAAAAAACAAAAAAAAGGATTGAATTTTTTATGTTTTGGGAGATTGGATTAATTTATTTTTATTTGGAATTTATTTTTTGTGTTATATAAGTTGTTTTATTGTAATGTTTATTCATTTGTTGTTGTAAGTAAATCATGACCCTGACTTTTGTGTTTCGTCGTCGTTTCAATAAATCGCATTTAATAATTGAAGATTGTCATAATAAAAAATAAAAAGATTCCTTCGAGCCGGATTTGAACCAGCGACCTATGGATCTCAATGTAAATTACCACTACAGTCCACCGCTCTACCAACTGAGCTATCGAAGGTGATACAAATACATTAAGTTTTATTTGTCAAGTTTTTAAATAAAATACTTTCTAATTTTATATTTAAATTTTTGAATGAATTTAAATAAATTATTTATTTTATTAATTCAATCTAATTTATTTTAAACAATACTTTAATACACCTTGTCGAAATAAATAAATTCAAATAATCGGGGAGTTATTGTAAAACAGTAATATAACAGTTAAGTAAACTTTCTTCTGCACTTATAGCTAACTGAAAATTGAATTGATATATTATAACTGGAAACACAAAAAAAATTTTAAAATATTGTGCGATATTTCTAAAAAAAAAAAGACCGCTTATCGTAAAATCACCCAAAAAACTTTCATTGCGATAAAAAGATGGAAAACAATATTTAAGAGCTTATACATGGAGCTTATTCGTATTTGAATCAATTTTAATTTAATTTTGGAATTTTGTTTGTTACATCTTTCTTTTTGAGATCAATTTCACTCTCTACTTACTGTGGTGACTGCTCAACTTTTATGTGCGAGAATTCCAAATAAGAGAATAGCTTAAGATGACTTATGTTATTAAATCTTTTCAAATTGCTTCTTCAAATTATACCATTGCTTCTTATATTAGTATTTTGTGGGAAAACCGGAATAAAAAAAAAGAAATTAGCTAAATTGTTCCAGTTGTTATCAATGTGTGCTTTTAGAGATTCATATTTCGGGTATTTACAAAATTGCAATTGGTGGTTGGTTATCTGTACTTATTTAATTCAAATTCAAGTTTGTCATTTTCATAGGTGTTTCATAATTTTTTACAAACCACTTTGTATATAATTTAAATAAGTGTGTATGTCATGTGTGTGGGCTGTGAATTCTAAGTGAACTCATCATATTTTGTGAAGTAATGAATCCTTTACATTTTGTTTGTGCCAATAACCAACCTACTAAACTTTAGGTCTTCTCAGTTCATATGTTTTTTTTTTCGATAATGCATTCAATTTATTGTTGGTGCATATAATTATAACGTACGAATATTTAAAAAAAATATTATAAATATACTGATTTTCTTATTTTCAGTATAATTATAAATTATCTGTGTTCTCATTCCTGTTGTACGTGTTTGTATAGAGTTTTAAAATCGAAACAGAGAAAATTAATTATTTTTTATTAACTATTAAATTTGAATTACTAATGTGGAATATTGATTGAACTTTTTATTTTAAAAAAAATTTATTATAGATACTTTAAAAGTGATAAAAATTAAAATACTAAAAACGTGCCATGACCATTATTCAAACTGTTCTGATGATAGATACTATGGATCACTTTATCCATAACATATTTAACAGTTACATTAATTTTCAAGCGTCAACTTAGATTTTGAAATATGTGTGTATCCAAGTATTATTTAAAATTAATATGATAGAAATCACAAAATAAAATACTTTTCTTAAATTTAGACAAAAATTTAAAATATAAAATTAGAAAGTATTTTATTTAACAAATTGATAAATAAAATTTACCGTTTTAAAGCACCTTCGATAGCTCAGTTGGTAGAGCGGTGGACTGTAGTGGAAATATACATTGATATCCATAGGTCGCTGGTTCAAATCCGGCTCGAAGGAATTTTTTTTATTTAATTACGTTTAAAATGTGTATTTTAAACGTCTAACAATCAGTACTTCATAATATTTTATAATATATCAATATTTTATCTTGAATTTTTCATTAAATTTAACCACCTTGTTGAAATACACAAAAACAATGTTCATTGCATTTATTTAAAACTTATTAAACATTTAAATCACTTAGAAACAAATCTAGAGTCGACAAAATACACATTTGTGGATTAGTATAAGATCATAGTTCAAGGTAAAACTAGGCTGGTTCAAATTATTTTAAAATTTAACTTAAAGATTATTTGACGGACTTTTGGAAAATAATTTAAATAAATCTTTATAACATAACTAGATTCACGTTTACTGGATTCTAGCATATTGCATTTATAATTATAACTAATTGCATTGGATTGCACGAACTTAACATTTTATACCTTTTGAATTGGCATTAATATCTAATTTCATCATAAAAAAACGCATAAACAATCATATTTTTATTAGTTTTGTTGTATTCAAATCAATAAATGTGTTTGTTCATTGAATTATTGCAATTTCTGGTAATAATTTTTTGATGATTTTACTGAATAATAAAATAATTTTGCATTTATTTTAAATAGTTATATTTCCAAGGTCTTTAAATAAATTTTTTGAAATTTATATTTTCTTAAAATAGTTTCCTTATATTATGTGTTATAATAATAATTTTAAATTATGTTTGTTTTTACACATGATTTAAGTATGATCAATAGAGATGATTATACGTTTTGTACGAAAAATTTTCAGAATCACACTAATTGATTGAAGTAACTCAGATTTATGGTACAACTAGGTTATTTTGCGTTTTGTTTGTATCTATGCATTCATCTAGCTATATTTGTTCCGCTGTAACTTTCGAGCTCATGCTCCAATTTTTATGAAATTTTCTAAGCACGTTTATTATATTTAGGTAATTAACCGTGTAGTTTAGCCAACACATACAAAGGGCTTCGTAATAACAAGTGTTTAACATTAATGTAACTCATTATATATCAATATATTGGACATATAAATAAATCAATTAATATAAAGAAGTGTGATATATAATTTATTTCTTTTGACAATGGAGTTTTTTTAATTTTAAGATGCGTGCGCATCACCGTCACACAAAATTCACAGGTTGAATGACAGACACTTCAAATGATACAGTGAGTTTATTATGATCTGATAATCTATTTATACATATTGACAAATCTCATAAATATTCTCCTGATACAAATAATAATTATTTTTCTCTCATAGGCGCATGCATGCATGATGAAGATATTTTTTGCTGTTGCTTCTGATGTATTTATATATTTTTATTTATTTTTGAAGTTATACTTCTTTAAGCGCGTTATAAAAAAATGATGATAGTGAAATTTTCAGATGCGCGTGCATCACAGTCACACAAAATTCACAGATTAAAGCTATCCGCAAAATCGCTCATTAAGTATCATCATATTTTAGTTATCATAAGCCACTAAATAATATCTACAGTTTCGATTTAATCATTACCGGAAGATGCTGTGGCAGTAAACATAATTTATAAATAGCTTTCGCATAATGAGAGAATTTATATTACACTTAATGTAAGAAAATATATATTTAGGTAATTTTTCAAATTGAGCTTTAATGACTGTGTTGACTATCTTTCTCCAGTCCTTTTATAATTTTATTGTAATTATAATTCTTATAGATCATACATTACTTGTATTGCGATCTTATTTGACTGAAATTGTTAACGTGTAAATAATAATGATAGATATTTAAAATAAAAATGTCCTTCAAATTTCATTCTTTTTCCAAACTCCCGACGGACACTGCATAAACATTTCTAACAATTTATTATAAAAAGAGCACACACGCCACGCATATACTTTAATCATTGAAAGTAAAATTAATTGCTAAATAAATATTTAATAAAATTTAAATAAATAATGGATACATTAATACAATATTTTCGATATTATTTTATTGTTATCAAGGTTAAATATTTTCATTTTAAAACAGTTTAGAATTCATGTTTTCAAAATCAATTTTTCATTAAAAGTAATATTCGTTCATTTTAAAATTTTAAATTTTGCCCTAAAAAAAAAAAAAAAAAAAAAAAAAAACTGAAGCTTCAGATTGATTCTTAACGGTTTTTTGCGTTTTCCTCAAAGAACAATTTCAATACCTACAACTTTCTAATTTTTCCTTTTTACTTTTGGATTTATTAAAGAATAACTGTGAAAATTAAAAAAAAAAAAATTTTAACGTATATTTCATTGTTCTTGATTTATATACCATACTTCTTCAAGGACTGTGTATTAACAAATTTAAAAAGTTAAATTTTAATTAAAAAAAATTTTTTTTTTTATAATATCTTGACAAAGTTTTATGATAAGATAGTCAAATAGTTTAAAAATTAGATAAAAATAGATAAAAGCTTTTAGACTAGATAAAATTGTAAGAGTTACTTTCCAAATTGAAATTTTCTAATTATTTTATCTAGTCAAAAATACTTTTATCTATTGTTATCTAATCTTAAAACGATTGTTTAACGATTTTTATCATGTAACCTATCATAATTGTTATCATAATTATTACTTTTGTTCAATTTTTTCAAGTTAAAGTAAAATTTAACTTGACTAGGGAAAATTTCTAAAAATCTTATCTAGTCTACAAATATTTTATCTATTGCTATCTAATCTTAAAACATATTGACTATTGTTATTATGTAACCTTGATCAATTCACACATCCAATTAATTTCATAATAATATCCATTAATTTTCGATCAGTGATCGATAACTATGTTAACCAAACAAATGAAGGACAATTACATTATAATCAAATGATATTGGTTCAACTAATGGACGATCAGTAAACGATCACTCATCGGCAATAATCTAAATGTACCCATTATTATTATTTTTAAGTAAAATTGAACTTGCTCAATTGGGTATTTTTTAATTTTACTAAATTTTGTATATTTAACTTAAGATTGTGATACAAAATTCAATACCTGAAAAAGGGGGAAATTGGTTTATTTAAAATGGAAGAAGTTAGCTTTCAAAGATAACTTTTCATCCCTTTATTAAAAACCATATATTCATGCAATTTCTATGGGTGGTATTCAAATCAAATACTAAGTAGATATTTGTTTTTATATATTTTTTTATATAATAGGCTGATTGCATTATAAAAAATTAATTGTTAATATATATATTAATACATGAAGCAAAAACTTAGTAGCCCTTTTTACGAAAGTTGTGTGGACGGAGGAGTATGAAATTTGGTACTCTAATAATTTATATAGAGAAACTGGAGAATGATAATATTTATTTTTTAATTTATGCATGCAAAATACATTAAATCCATTAAAAAAAAATTACACACATTATGACATGCATGAATACTTATTTGTTTAATATACTGTTTTGTTTAAAGGCACGCATATATACTGTTTTGTTTAAGGGCTGTAAGATTCACTTTTGAGTGATTGCGCTATAACGGAATTTTAGGTATATTAAAGCTCTCATAATAAGTTACTGTAATAAAAAATAAATCTATAATTAATTAGATATTAATTTATATTTTTTAATAAAAATTAAAGAAAAACATATAAATAAACAAACGTGCATAGCAAATAAAAAGCCTAATTATTATAAAACCAAACTATTTAATAATAATAATAATAATTACATTCAAAACATGTTTTAATTGTAAATAAATATAAATAAGAGATGTATAAATTAAAAATAATTTAAATTTAATATTTATAAATAATAAAATAGTATATCATGAGAATTATTTTATTCATATAATATTAACTGTTAATATTTTATCATCCAACTGTGAACATTCACAAGCTAACGTTCAAATGTGCATAAAATACCATATACATTATTTTGGCCTTTATCATGTTATGAAACCTTAAGACCTCAACAAACGTTCTACACTGAACAAACTTTTGATTTCATCACTGGACTTGATGACCGCTGTAATTTCTTTCTTCACTGTACGCCATCATGTTATTATAGCTTGATAGTTCCAGGTGTCCCCTGGAAACTTCATTTGAGAACGTCTATTCTAATCGTATATTTTCTTCTTCAGATAAGATTTTCTTCTTCAGATATTCTTTCATATTTACTGCCTCTGATATGTTTCTCAATTTTTTTTGCATTACATTTTCTCCATGAATCTTTGTTTGTTTGTTTTTTAGACCTTCTGAATTTATGAAATATTACAAGCTACTACTTACAGGTTTGTCACTATCAATGTTTTGCAGGCATAAACGAGTGTCGGTTTCAACGTTTCACTGAAGTTTTCAATTGCAACAACATAATTTTCAGCCAGAGTTTCTTTGTATAAAATCTCTGCTTTTTTAAATGCTCCTACATTTTTATTAATATTTTGCCTATTATCTGAATGGATTCGAAGTCTTTATGGTCTCGTCTGATAAGGAAACCAGTATCTGATGGCGTAAGGGGAGAAGGAGAACAAATTTCAACTTGCTATTTCTTTCCATTTTTATGCTATCTTGTTGAGGGACAAGCTGAAGAGTGGATAGGCAGAAATGGAATAATTAGGAACATCAATACCTAATTTTGTTAATGTGTTCAATATTTTCATGCCTGAAATCTAAGACTAAATGTAACATACCCTCATATATTTCATATAAAACAGGTACAATAAAACGTGAAATAATTTTTTTAGTGTGTAAATCGACAAGATACTTTTATATTTATTATGTATGCATAGCAATATCTATATATTGTTACTATTCTCCTGTTTATTAATTTATGAATGATGATCGATCCGGAAACGGAAAGGATATACTATAGTACCGTTATGTTATATTATGTAAATTCATTAAGATTGCTATTAGTTCACTAAAGCAGCAACATTGTTGCCTTTGAAACAATGTATTACGTATGTACATAGGTAGGTTCCACCAATTTCTTTTGTATGCATTTATTCAATTTACAGAAAGATTTTAAAATATTGAAGAAAAAAGAAATTGTTTTAAAATTTCAGTCTCATAAATATAGTAACTAGTAGCTCCGTTGAATAGTGTTTACTGTTTATTAGTATGGCTTCTCTCGTGGTGAAACCCGACTGTTATAAGAAAGAAAATATAGGCCTTACCTCATATACTAATATTATAAAGAAGAAACATTTGTATCTGTTTTTGTTTGTTTACGAGTAAACTTAAAAACTAATGTGGTGACTTGTAAAATTCTTTCAACTTTGGGAAGCTACACTATCCCCGGGTGACTTAGTGTACTTTTTATCCTTGTGTTCCCATGGGAATAAGAATTACGCTGATGACACTACTTAAAATTTATACTCAACATACCAAACTCCGATCTGTTTTGAACCAAATAGTAAATTTTTATGACAAGTAAATATGTTGCATTTACTATTTAAAAAAAAAAAAAAAAAATAGAGTATACAGCTATTTAATTTTCAACTTCCTGTGGCAACTCTATTCTGCACATAACAAATATAATAAAAACATTTATTTCGTTACATTTCATAAAAATTTTACTTATATTACAAGTGCATACACATCGGTTTCCTTTCATATTAAAATACTGTTATAAAAAAGATATCCTTACCAACTTTGCATTAAAATCAAGTCAATAAAATAAATTAAAATTTGTATAAATTTAAAAATTGGGTACTGTCATATTTTTAGTACAGTAAGAATGGAAATGTTATGAAGGATACGCGGTGACATTAAAGAAGAAAAAGTCAGTTGTAACGAACAATTTAAGGTAAATACATTTTTAAACATTGGTAATTTCCATAGAGATATGATACAGATAGAGTAAAAAAAATCATGAAATTAGACAGTAAAATCCGTAGAATAAAAAAGAAAATGAAACGTGAAACCATTTTTGTCTAACAGCCTACAGCGACGTTAGGGTGTGACGCTGATTTTCATTAATTGCATTTAATTTTAAATTTAAAGGACACTTCATCAAATTGGAAATTCTTTTAACTCAAAATGCTGAACTAAAAAAAGCTACTATTTATGGGATATGCAAAAACTAGGATTACCAATTTTTAAATATACATCCATGTAAATTGAATGAATGGTTTACCTTCGTTTCCTTACGAACTCTCGGTATGTGTGTGTGTGTGGACATTCAAATAATATCATATATTTTGTTATTTTATTTGCAATTAGAATTTCCTAATCACGTAATTTCAAAAATGATCTTACGTGAATTCTCTGTCTGTTGTTCGTGATATGCATTTGATGGTATTAGATTTGTGTTCAAATATGATTATATAATTTATTTTCAACACGTATGAATATTATCGTTGGCCACCCATATCTTTCGGTTAAAATTTTCTAGTACTTCGAATATTTTTTGGAAACATAATAATCTGTCTTTAAAATTCTTTTAAATAATAAACATGTCGGGTGATTTAATAAATGGAACATTTAGTAATTCTTATTCTCAAGATAAAAAAATTATATGAATATATCAGAGTATATCTTTATTATAAGTTTGTAAAATTAGCAAATATTGACCGCACAATCAGAATTTTGGTATAAGTGTTCATACAATTAGGTAATTTGTCCATTTCAGTTTGTCCGTCCGCCAACCATCAAAATAACGCGAAATCTAAAAGCGATAGCTAGTTTCAATTTTTTTTGTGTATTTAAGACCTAAAAAGGAAGACAAAGTTCGTGAATGAGCAAAATTGGTCCTTTGGGTTATTAAGTCAAAGCTTCGTATATTTTGCTAAAGATTGATAAATTGTAAAGATTTTTTTTAAATGAAAATAATGAACGTAAATATCTCTGTAAATGTAAATCTTAGACAAAACAGTACAGAAAACAACTGTGTTAATTTTTAATATACCAGATAAATGGAATGGAAACAATAATTTATATTATAATCATATAATCTCGTGTTAATTAGCTGAATTTGAGCTTGAATTGTGTCAAATTTTAAGAGTTTATGAAATGTTTGTTTTAAGTTAACAAATATTTTTGTATTTGTATTTTTCTTCTATATTTTATGGTTTAAAAGTTGGGTTGTGGGTTTCTTGGACCAAATGGACCGATTTTGCTCATCAAATTAAAATGAAAAGTGGCTTTTGAGATACACTATGTATTGCTTACGTTTTTCTTTTACACGGTTCATTCGTATCATCATCACTAAACTTCACTTATATTGATCAAAAATTAAAGTAATTAAAATCAATAACTTAATTTATAAGTGTTTATTGCAGTTATTATTCGTTAATATTTCAAATAAATTTATAAATTTATTTGAAGGCTACAGAAAATTAATGCTCTTATTTTCACAAAATTAAATGTAAACAGGATGAAAATTGTGGTTTTCATTACAAAATGTATCACATCATAAAATAAATACAATATTACTTTATCTTACTGTACATTAAAATTCATGAGTAATGAATGCGTATTTGCGCATTTTGGTACATAAAGTCAATAAAATAAATAAACACAATAGGGTAGATGTATTGTGTTGGAAATTACATGGGAAAATTGAAGAATTACTACTAATATATTTGTTTTCATAATTTTAAATATATAGTTTCTAGATCACAAGCTAATTGTTTTATTTTTTTTGTTCAATTGTCAATTTTTACAACTATACCACATATTATTTTTATATAACAAGCATCTGAGGTGTAGCTGGTTGTGCTCCGACTTTTAAATCGAATGCCCCGGGTTCGGTTCTCGGCAGATGTATAGTGTTTTCAAATTTTTTCTATAATTCAGCATTCTACTTCCACTGTCTGTGATAGTAAATACAAACTAAAAAAAAATAATTTCGGACTGAACTGATCATAAATTTTTGTTATTAGTGCCAATCAAAAAATATATAATACCTTTATCCTATTTATGAGACAATTTTTACAACATATCAACATTTTGATTATATTATATGTTTTTCATATATTACCATTCATTTTTCTCTCTTCCTATAATAAAAAAAAAGCCATTTTCAGTTTACGAAACCTCCCTTAAGGGATTTTCTCCCTAAAGGATAAAGACTTCTTTGATGGAAAATATTTACTTATAGATATAGGTGGAAATTAACTTGTTAATCGTTAATTAATGAAGTTAACAATCTTTACACAGATAAACTTTTAACGGAGTAAAAAAATGGTAATGCCTCTATTAACTTCGATTAATTTAAGCCATTTCATTGATTGCTTGTTGGCATTTTGACACTTTGAAATACTGTGTTTTGTTTAAGATTGTGCGAGAAGTGTCCTCAAAGCTATCTACCAGGAGCCATTCTAAATAAAGTAAGCTCGTAAAAAGACGTTTTTTTTTTATTAAAATCTATAAATTTCAAAAATAAAATCTTTTTATTAATCAGTAACAATTATTTTATTTAAAATGGCACCTATTAAACAGTCTAGTATATAGCTTACTTTAATTAAACCTTCCGACTATTTAACAATTTTTATAATTGTTCATTTCTGTTGATTATAAGATAAATAAAAAAAGCTTTACTTTACAATATGGATACTACTTAGGGTAATAAAATTGAATTAAATCCTTGTCCGTTCTAAAGTGATTCCAATAAAGGCAAGAGGAACAGTTTTTTTTTACGAATGCAAAGTGTTTTTGCCACAAAGTACAATTAAGATTCACGTTTCTAGCCAATATATTGTTTTATTGGCATTTATATTTCAGACCAAAAGTAGTAAAAGTTTTTAATGGTTTACTTTTAACGATTAACTTAAACTTGAGTTAAAATTTATAAAATTTAACTCTTAACGGTTATCGGAATTAATATCTTAATTAATGAATTAGTGAAGTTAATAATTAACTTTTGGATTTACTGTGTCCTTTTATACCTAAAGACATAAGTAATCAAACAAGATCTCTTAAACTTGCTTAAAATTTGCCCAAAATTCTTAAAAATGATTTTCAAATCAAATATATCTGTCATTTGAGGGCAAGTTTAGTAAAAATTTTATAATGTGAATATCAAAATACTAATACTCTAACCCACGTTTACCTTTTCTGCGTTCTGCATATCCAGAGAAGTAATTATTAACGTAATACACTTTTATATAAATAAGTAATATAATTATTTATTTTTTATAGAAATTATTAATATTATTATTTCAAAAATAATTTAAAAAAAGAAGAAGAGAATAAATGGAAGATTTTATCTTGACCATGAAAATCATGTATTTATTTTTATTTAAAAATTTATTTGTTGACAATGATTATGAGACTAAATGAGTTTTAAACAACTTTAGCTGATGTAAAAACTAACTATTGCCAAAATGTGATCGTTGTGATTTATAGATATTAGCAAAATACAAAAATTTTAAAAAAAAATTTCTTTTTCAAAATTAAACAGCACATTTATTATATGAAATAACGACCAAAAAAAAAAAAATAAATAAACATTCGTATTAGGTCCGTAGACCAAAATACATAGCCAATTTTATTAGTATCAAGCGCTCGCTTTTACGTTTTTAAAGTTTATACCCTGGGTGTCAAACAACATATCATATGATTAATAAATACCCTTTATAATCTTATTTTATGAAAAAGTTGTTACACTAAGTGAACAATTTTTGATTGCTTCCACAACTTGAAATTGATGGAAATCTGTTTTTGTATGATCATTGAATAAGGAATACTATTTTGTCCACAACTACACGTAACGGAGTGTCCATTGCCCGAAAACTTAAAATTTGCTATTTTTCACAATTTCCAGATTGTTGCACAATGTTTTATCACATGCTTTATAGAATGGTTTTTGGATTAGTTATTAGTTATAGGTTATTTTATAGGAAACAAAAATTTTACGGTATCCGAAAAAGAAACTTCCTATTTTTCAGAATGTTCTTGGGTGAAAATTTTTTTACACTAATCATACTTATAAATTAGTCTATATGCTAATTTTAGATATTTATAAGCTCCGTGCATCATCATGTTTTCATTCGTTTCTATGGTTAGGAAATACTAGTTTATCAATCAAATGATATATAAGTCTGTGAATGGTATATCATATAATATTTCTCCAATCATTCTTACAATTTTCAACCCAATCACTTCAATTAAATGTCTTTTTGTGTAAATATTCGATAATTTTTGTTTGACATTTGCTATACAATTTACAGGCAAATAATTGAGCGTATAACTTTATTTTCTAGAATGTGAATGTTTTATTACAAATTTTAGACACTCGTAGCGATTCAAACGATTCAAATGTCCCCTATTCACGGTACGCGTAAATAATGTGATATGCGTATAGGCATCCAGGCTATAAGCTGTTAAAACATAACTATATGAATTTTTTTTTTTTTATGTTGGTCACAACTACTTTTCACCATTTCAAAATTGATGTTCTAGAAAATTGCAATATGGATATCTCTAAAACTCTTAACAAAAAAATGTGCAAGAAAGCTTTTTTCAAAATTCACCAGTTTTAAGAAAACATTCTTTTTTATGAGACGCTTTTCACGCAAATGAGTGCTTCTGATATTATTTTACATTGTTAAGTAGGAATTGAACCTGCATATCTTCTTCTACACTTTATATAATATTGATGTTATCAGACAGTTATGCTTCTCAGAAGTATAAGTATGTGTCTAAAACAGAATACTTGTCTCTTTAATTTAATTCAGTAGTTTATAATTTTCCAATAAATAGAAAAATATTATCATCAATATTATTTATTTTTCAAAGAAAACTATGTTTTATATATGCAATGTTTTTCATTAAAAGTTTTTTTATCGTATGGAAAATACTATGATCAATTTATTCGAGACTTCATTACAACTTTTTTAAAGTTGTTCCATTCAATTCATGAATTTCATTGAATTAATTTATTTATTAACAAATTAATTGATAAATTTTATTAAAACTTTTAATTAATACCTTCTACTCGTATTAGGCTGGATGTTCTATCATTTATAAATATACGAGGGTGGTCTAAAAAATTTTCTGTTTACCAAGCAGAGTACCTTCACTTAAAGTTCTTATTTATGTTGATAAATTTCAATAAATTTTATTGTATTTTGTTCGTTCCATTCCATATCGAAATGTATAAATACAATTAAAATAAAAATGAATAATGTTTATGCCATGTCTTAACTTTTGTTACACGACGGTGTATCACGTTCATGTCCACACAAAAGTTCCTGTTACGCGTCAAATTTTCGTTATGGTGTTACGTCACACGCAAATGTTGCACGTGTGTTACGTGGCTTAAGCAAACAACCATTATTGACCGATCGAAGTGAGATCTATGATATAACAGGACGATTTTGCATTTCGTATGTCTGTATCTATGTTTGTTCCGTTATCCGAAATTTGGTTGACACATTGGAAAAAATCACGGTTTTTTTTTTTTAAATAAACTTTTTTTTAAATAAAATTAATATCGGTTTCAAACACGTCTCAATATGTTTTATAAGCAGGTTCTCTCATCTCTAGGCTACTGTACTTTATATTTATATACCATTTTTCTATTTAATTTAATGCATAGAACATTTAATTTTTTGATATAATAATATTTAATTTTTCTAACTAAAATCATATTTTGGATTGTGTCAGATATCTTGTAAATTATATGTTCGTATTATTTATAATACTTTTTATCAACTTCTGAGGAGGTTTCCAGTCTTATTGTATTAATATCACGAACATCAGGTATAGGACTCTGAAAGATTTGTTTTAGAAAACATGAGCTATCTAATTACTTAATTCATTTGCCTTAGTTCTATGTACTCCTGACCTTTGTTGTTATTACTGATTCTCTCTTTATAGAATTTTAGCACAACTATTTTGACATCTCGGATGACGTTATAATTTGGTCGAAAATAGCTAAGTAATGGTTGTTAGTGCTAGATGCTTTAGAATGGTGTAAAGATATAAATTAAAAAGAACTTTCAAATAATAAATTTACAAAATTTGTAATTTAATGATGACCTTGAAATTTTTAAAACTATTTATCTGTCATGAATAAAAGATTAACGAAATTTTATTATCTAAGAAAAAAATACATGATAATGATTTTGGCACAATTAAATTAGATAACAAAGATTACTTTATTTTTTATACCGGAAATTTATCCTCTTTAAGTTTTGTTCGTTGTTAAATTATTAAGTCTTTCCTAGATGTGAAGGTTATTTTGCGACTTTAAAATTCAAAATTTTTTCAAGTTGAAGATTATTTATTCAATTTTTTTTTTTTTTTTTGCAAGAGAAATCTTCGGGATTATTGAACTGATTCTAGAATTTTTCAACGATAAAAAGCTATATCATCAGTGTCTAGCACATTTTTTTAATGACATATCATCCTTTAAGACTATATATAGAGCTTAGGACGGTCCCAATTGTGATTCGTGCTCAACTGATTGAGAGGCTATCCCAATTGAAACAACTTTAGATTTACTGTGCTCCTACCATTCATTTTTCAAGCTCAGAAATACAAAAGTAATTTCATTGCTCCATTTTTTGGGTTCGTTATCTTATAATTGTCATATTACGAGAAAAAGATTGAAAAAAATCAAAAGTGGAGAATTTTTTTCAATTTTATATAGAATAATTTTATATTTTATCTAAGAGTTTTTTATAGAAATATAATTGTTATACCTTCAATTAATAATTTTCAGTTTTTTTAAGAAAATAGAAGGATATTTCTTTTATTATCTAATAGCGCATTCGCTTCAATATCGACGATAATAGCAACCACGTATTAAATAATTATGCAATATTAAACAGACAATTTTTCAAAAATTATTGCCGCATAGTATGTAAATTTTTTTTACTTCTAAGAATTTGTAGTTAAATTTTCTAAAAGATTCTAAGAAAACTGATTTTCTTGGCAACGTCTTTAAGTAAACGGACGAAAATATTTCGCAAACATATTAAATGTTTTTGTCAATTTAGTCTACTATTTTATTGCCCTTGTAATATCACTTCAAATTTTAAAAGACAGGCAAATTTATTTTTTACACAGTTTTTTTTAGATGATTTTTCATTAAACTTCATTAGTATAAGCTCCTTTCTTAAAACTTTTATAATAATTCAATGTCATTGTTTTAAACAAAATAAATTTGTTTGTATATTTGTTAGAAATAAAATTATAAACCAAAATGAAATGCTTAATATTACTCTAACTTATTCAAGGAATAAATTTTGATTAAAGCTGTATTACACACATTATATTTAACTTCGTAAATTACATTACCTACATACACTTTAAATAATTAATTTTCCTTCTAAATTGCGTTCTAAGTAATTATAATCAAAATATGTAATAAATATATAAGATGGGCTATGAATTAGTTTATCTATCAAATTTCTCTGATTATGCTTTTCATTCATGATACTGAAAGCTTTCGAAAAATCGTTGTGTTATCGTATTTTTTAATTTTAGTTCATTTTTATTAATGCGGTTCCTTTTAGTTTAAAAATTTTTACTTTTTTACAACCACGAAAAATTTTTCATTTGGATAAAATTTAAACACTAAAAATTGTTTTTAAAATGAATCATCAAAATCGGTTCACCCAGTCGAAGTTCTGAGGTAACAAACATTTTAAAAAAATAAAAATAAATAATACAGTCGAATTGAGATCCTCCTTTTTTGAAGTCGTCACAATAATTTTACTAAACTACTTGACTAAATAACTTTACGAAACATTTGAATAAAATGTTACTGTGCACATACGTCAAATAACTAAACTACTTACTACTTGACTCAATTACTTGATCAATGTAAACAAAGCTTTAGTTTAGTACTTGATCAATGTAAACAAAGCTTTAGTTTAGTTTAGTTTAGTAAGTATTTGGATGTTCGACAATTCGTTCTTAGTAAAACATTTTCCCTTAACATCCGCTTGTTTTCCTTGCTATATAATATAATATATGAAGATCAAGTCTTGAACGTACAGACCTGAAAGATACTTCTGGTAGTGTGTGTCATCATTATATAGGAATTATCTGCTAGCAGTATGACAACTATATATTATGTTTTATTAGCGATGAACGAATTTGATTGTCATCTTTCTAGAACACCCAGTGTTGTAACTGAATTATGTTAGAACACAAATAACGAAAACTTATGAAATCTTTGTTTTTTTATTATGATTAATTATGTTTATTTTATTTAATATAATGAATTATGTGGGTACATAGAAAATGATTGGGTATTTTGATATTATGATTAATCGTTTAAGTTTGAATTTAAAATAATGTCACTATTCCCATTATACAAAGTAGTTCAAAAGTAATGTCACAATTTGAATTGGTTGCCATTTTATTGAAAATGAAAAAAAAAATTAGTTCTAATTTTAGATACTTAATTTGAAGATATAAAATTGATTACATTCGGATGAGAAAATGATAATGGTCAATGCTCCCTTAATTGCTGATTTCTTCGTCATATTTGTTGGCTTTCTAAATTATCATTTGTTGTTGTATAGAATCAGCAACAAGGAAAGAAGTTTGGTGCAATCTGAAAGAAGTCTGAATTAATTATTTAACTTATTCAAATCGCCTGAATGGGAGATTAAAATCTCCCGTTGATGATTTCGAAACAATAATTTGTCTTGGATAACCATATTAAAAGTTTGGGAATTTTAATTTCTTATAAAATTGTTTTTAAAATTGTTGTTGAGGACCAAACAAATTTTTGTTTCACAATTTTTTACGGAGCAAATGGTTATTGAGTCTTCGATGATTAAGGACAATCTTATTGAAAATTTTGATATGAGAAAATAGAAAAAATAATAGAAATTGAATGTTCAATGTTAAATAACCTAGATAATTTTGATTCATGTATTGGTTTTTAACTAAAAAAATTTGCTGAAAGTTTAAAAAAATAGTGTTTTTCTCGTCATTTATTTTTGGGTTTGTACAAAAATTATTATCTATAAAATTTATATTTCTTTCAAAAATTCAAGGCTAAAAGTTTGAATCTACAAAAAGCATCATCTTTCATCTTGTTGCGAGTAAATTCTGCACTAAGATACGGCGAATCCAAAATCGCTAACAAACTAGTTAAATTTTATTGTTCTTTTTTTTTCCAATAGTATATTTTATATAAATAATAACTTCGAATTATAAAAGCTCAAATAATTAAGGATTTGAAAAAATTCAAATGAATGCTCAGTCCTTTCAATTATATAAAACCTTAAGGCATGCAGGGCTGATTCCTACCAGAAAGAGACAAAATATACAGTCTTACAGAACGAGCGTTTGTCTTACTGTTTATGAATTACTGTTAGTAGCTATATAATGCTTTGTGAATATTTCAAATTCTAATAGTGCGTTGTAAATACTTCAAGTTTTCTTAAAACTAACTATGAGTAAAAAATCAAAGAAAAAGCTGAATTCGAAGGTTCTATTTATAGTATATTTATCTTCTAAATACTCGTTGCATACTTCTAACACCTGTGAAAACTAATACACATATCATTAGTAACTAGTTGCTTAAGGTTATCTATCATGCAGGTTACGATATAATAGTATCTAAACAAACATAATAGGGGATTAATTGTAATAAAAGTTTTTCTTATTGATTTAATCTTTAGTACTTATTTTCGTTAAAAACTTGGTTAGTGTCATACTTCAAAAAGTTTCCATGTATTATTATTATATAATAAATAATGTCAAAAGTTAAATTATGTTGAATATTTTAATTAAATAATTTATTTTGAAATAACAATATACTCAAATTTGTGTTAAATATCGAAACTTAAAATGAATGGTTTTAACTCATAACAAATTTATTATAAGCGTAATAATGTATTGTGCAACAACAGGAAACGAAGAAAATAACAGATTTTTGCGAAGTAATGTCACATTGCCTGTACAAGGTTCCAATTTTATGCATAAAAAATTAATGCATAACTATTTAATAAAAGAAAATTTTGATGTGGCATACATTTTGATTCTTGTATACTCGGATCATTTATTAGTTTACAAAAAATGTCCTGTCTACGTGTTAGTCTATTCAGAATGTTTATTTTATTGTAAAGATTTCTATAGGTAATTGCATTATTTACTTGTAAAGGTAGGAAAATTTAAATTTTTTTAAACCCATTAAAGTAAAATGCCAGCTTTGAAATTCCAAAAATTTTTATCTAATTATGCAAGTTATACAAAAATTAAAATGAAAAATGAATGAATTTTGCTTGTAGCTAACTAAGTAACCATCTGTTAACAATTCGTTATCATCAGACAAGCCCACATAAATAGAAATTAAAAATAAATTTTTAATGTTAGAACATATTTGAAAATAACTTGGGAAGATTCACGTTTTGTCCACAAATAAAATAATAAATTTGTGTAAAAACACCCACGATACTTTTTTTTTTTTATACAAATAGATTCACATTTTTATAACGCCGGCCGGCAAATTTTATTGAACTATTCTAAAACATTTTATTAAAAGAAACTTGTTGAAAATGTTAAACTTTTTGTATAAACTAAAATTTACTGCATTTTTTTGAGGCTTCTTTCTACTACTTTGCTATATAATAGCACTACCTGAGCTCTTTTGAGCACTGACAAGGTTATTTAAAGTAATGACAGGTTTATTTAATGGTACTAAATTTATTACTATATTGAGGAAATGGTAAAGTAAAATGGCCCTCTCCTGAGCTGTTCCACGTTTGTGTTAGTTTTATGAAGTTTACAATTGTTACTCGCAAATATTTGATTACAAATTGCTGATTTTCTCTTCAATGTTACATTCATGATTTGTTTGGAACATAAAACAGCCTCAAAGAAACAAATATAACGCTGTCAAGTTTGGTGGATTGGATTACATCCCCATCCAGGTAAACTTCAAATAAGAGTCGAAATATTAACATATCTTACAATTTGTTAATATATCTATATTATAATTTGCAATTTATTTTAAACTGTTCAAGTTCGTTCTAAATATGGATATCCCCAACCTTGGTTTGGTCGATGCCAGCAGTATTTAAAAAAAATAATTATTATTATAAAATATTTATACATACAAAATTATATCAAATGTTGTGTTACAAAAATATAATTGTTCAATAAATATTATAAGATCAAATTGTCAAAAAATAAACGAAATATGTTAAAAAGTATTCATTTAACATTATTTTTTAAAATTAATAGATGTATTATTTATTTTGTGAAAATCCATTTTTATAAAATTTTCACTTTTTGAATAACCTTTAAAATTACGATTGTACTTTCGATTTATCAAGTTATTAGGAAGTAAAAATCATGCTATAACTAAAACTGAATAGTAAGTTTTGTAAACGCATAACATAACTTTTGACAATTTACTTAACCAAACGTCAAAATAAGTAAACAGTTATCCAATTACATTCAAAAACACGGTGATCGGAAATTGAATCCTTAAATATTTTTACTAGAAAGGTTTCATCTACATTTTGAGCTAAGTTCCAATTTATCTGAACAAAATTTTATTATAATAAATTTAAATAAACACTAGGACGTTGAACAGCTTCACATTGGATTAGAAAACATTGTAAATTCATATTATTCACATATATATGTAAATAGTTTAATTTCCTTTTTATGTTTGAATGTATATAAAAATATATTTTGGCAAATATTAGAATTTTATGTTTTTGTCTTTTAAAATGTTTTTATTGTAATATCTATTTTATATGAATTCAACGAAGAAAAATGTTAGAACCATTTCTAATTAAATTGTTTTCAACTTATAAAAACGAAAAATTATTAAAGCTAACATATTAGGAATACCAAGGATCAAATAAAAGCAATATAATTTGTATCATTGTCTTTCTTATCTTTAGCGATGAAAATAATAAAGAACGTAATCAAAACTCTAATTTAAAGCAGTATTTATTTTCTTATTTTATATTTGATAAATCTTTTAATATTTCTTATTTTTCGGAGCACGTAGTAAATGTCACTGCATTAAATAGAGTTTATTAATATCTAGTCGGTACTCTTTATAAACAAATATTTTATAATAACGCATTCTTTTATAAGTAATCTTATATTAGAAAATTTGTAAGTTGTATATGAAAAATGGTTTGGAATTTGGAGAGGTTTTTTGAAATCATACGTGTAATCTAAATAATAAACACGTTCCTCTTTTGTATATTCTAACTAAAAGCTGCTTCTATAATATGCTGGCTTATAGAAATTTATGAAGATCTAAAAGAAGTAATTATTTTTGCCAAACTATGCGGGCAGTTGTTTTTTCTAATCAAGAATGACTTTTAACCCGATACGGTCACACGGGATCCAGTGGACTCCAGTTAAACTTTGAGGCTATCATTTCAAAATAAATATACTTTTTTCTACTCTAAGTAATAAATATAATTAGTTTTTTAAAAGGACAAAATATGTTCTAATCGTGAAAAAATTTTCCGTTTCGTGAGAATGGTGTCGCATTTGTAACTTTTTTGAAGTCGTAACGGTAATTTAGTATTATCTATAATTTACACTTAAGACCTGCCATTTAATCTTTTTACTGTGTCCTTAGGTTTTTTCTAAACAAACGGGAAGGTTTATTATTATTATTTTATTTTATTTATTTTTTTTTTTTTTTGTTTCCCGACTAGGGCAATAAATGCAAAAAAGTCTTAGCTGTATCCCTACAGATTTTTAAATTTTACTTTTGTTTCCACTATCGGCTACATTTATTTAAACAATACAAAACTCACGTAACTTGATAATATTTAAATTTAAATTGTACCTATGGTAAATCGTTTACATAATTTATAAATATTTCACACTTGTAATAAATAATTTTTTTTAAATTTAGTATTGAATAATTAATTAAAGCACACAATTGAATGTAATTTATTTAAATGTTCATAAAAATATATATTTAAAAATAATAAAAATATTTAAATTAATGTAATATTTATTAATTTATTATTCATTTTATTTGGTATGAACAATTCAACAGTTTAGTGTCTAGCTAAAATAATAATATGAAGCTTTTGTGAGAAGGTAAAAAACCTCCATGTATACATTCGCATGACCTTTTTAAAATACATTACTTTTGCTATTTTAAACACTGGCGAACATTGTTATATTTTTTGTGCAATATGGTACTGAAATGATTCTAAATTTTCTATATTTTACATCCTAATATGAAACTTAACTTAACAAACCATAACAAACCTTGAAAATTAAATTAAAATTAAAATCTCTTTCTTATTTCTAATGATATTTAACATGTGACATGTTGACGTCATATGCAGGTATTTTCCTCTTTGTTTAATTAAGAACTTTAATGCCCATATATTGCTTATTCTCAAAGATTTTAAAAAAATAATTTCAGATTCATGATCCTAAAGTACAGCCACTTCAATTGAAAATTTGGTCCGGTCCCCTATTATCAGATTCTACAAGTTTGATATTTTTAATAACTTTTGTTGTACTAACACATAATATCGGTTTTACAAAAGATAAGATAGAACGTATATTACGCTATTTCATTAAAATATTGCTAGAATTGAAAACATGCACAATCTGCTAGTTTAAATGCACACGAAATCGGTTAAAATATTTTTATATATAGAGGTAAAAAAATTGTATATCCAGTATTTTGTGGTGCTGGATGATGCGGTTACTATTAAATTTTCTAAAAATATTTATATATTTTATTATGATTATTATAATACATAAAGTTTATTATTATAACTAACTTTTATTAATTAAATTTCATAAATTGCTTTTAAAATCAAAATTAATTTTTGTCTATTTTTTGTACACAATTATTTTTTATTAAAAATATATTTTATATTCAAAATATTTTGAGTGTATTGTAGGGATCAATTAGATTTGTTTTACAAAAAAATTGTAGAAAATAATAAAACTTTAATAAGAGATGTCTTGATGATATATCGAAATGTCTGATGATATAATCGATTAAGTATATATTTACCATTTTGCTGCTGTAATATTATTTTTGATTATTTTTTGCGAATTATTTAATAAATAACAATTTAATTTTTTCATTAACTCATAATTATTAACCGACTCCAAAAAAAGAAGGTTCTCAATTCGACTGGAATTTTTTTTATGTTTGTTACCTCAGAACTTTCGATGGGGTGAACCGATTTTGATGATTCTTTTATTATTTGAAAGGTGGTGATGGAAAAAATGGTGTGGTCCCATTTAAATTTGCTCTAGATTTGATGTCACTGAAGGGAGGGAAGGGGCAAAAACAGTTTTTAGTGATTAATCCAAATGAAAATTTTGCGTGGTTCTATACAACAGTCAAAAGTAAAAAATAAAAACTGGGTTAAAAAAAATTAACTTAAATTATTTATTAGTTTTTGTTCATTTTATTGAAAGCGATTCTTTTTTTAAAATTTTTAATTATTTAATTTACACTTTCTATATGGTCATATAGAAAAACTATATTAAGTATAGTACAATCAATTATATAAAAATAATATCAACTTAAAATCTTCAAATATTGATAATTTAATATATTTTTCTCAAGACCAGTAAACTAATCATGATGATGAAAATATTTTATTTACATTTATCAGCATTATTTACAAATATATTTTTTACTATTTACAGACGCAGTCCACACAACAAGTACCGGTGCCGGGGGTGGCGGCGGGGGCGGTTACTGGAGAATACCACTCGATCAAGATTTATTAACAACAATTGCTGCAATATATCCAGATTGGTTCAAAACACCTGAAACCAATAATAATAATAATAATACAAGTATTTCAAATAACAATAATAATAATACTAATAATACTGTAGTACTACAAAGTTCGACTGTAAACAGTTCTGTAACTGTTCCAACAACAACAACAACTGTTCCACAACAAATATCATCATCGTCAGATATTGTAAACAATATGGCTGACAACATGGGTACAACATCTACAACAGCCACCACTTTAACAAATGGTGGTAACACTATATTACTTGCCACAACCACAACCAGAAATAATGGTACATCTACATTATCATCCCCACGTTCACCGGAATCACCACCAAAAGCTGTTGTTGACACATCACCATTGCAGAATGCTATGGACAGGAACAAAGAATGTAAGTTTCTCTTTGATGTTCGTTTTTTTTAATAACTATTTTTTTTTAACCAAATAATTATTATAGTTTAGTTGTTCTATGTTGTCGGTTTTTTGTTTATCTAAAAAAACTTTATGGAATGGAAATGTTTCGATATTACTATTTAAAGTTGGTTTGCAAAGAAATTTAACGAGATGTAATGAATTATGAAATCTAGAATAAACAGTTTATTTTATTCGGTTTTAAGCTGGAAAGGAAATAAATATCGTTTAAATAGTCATGTTTAAAATAATACAAAATATAAGCTTAAGATCTGGCGCTTATCGCGGCGCGTGTGGCACAGTACGATAAATAACTAACTGGAAATAAGTATCAAAATGTTATGCAATTTGGCAAGCAGAATTTTGACACCAAAACAGAGGGGTTGTCGAAGTTTTTTCCGAAAACATATTTTTAAAGAAAAATCCAAATTTTATTTTAACATATATTTAAAAAGTTTTTCGAAAAACTCTTGAACACGCCTTTTTTTTACATGTTTGGATTGTGCATGCCAAAAAAAATGCAATAACATAAAACAATAATGTTAAATAATGTATTATTTATTAGAGATTATCTTCATTATAGAGATCTCGTTTTGTTTACTATCCCTCTTAAGAACAAAATTTATATTTTTGTTTTAGTCGATTGCATTATGCCAAGAGCATGCTTTCATACGTTAAA
The DNA here is from genome assembly GCA_020423425.1 of Chrysopa pallens. Classification (NCBI taxonomy): domain Eukaryota; kingdom Metazoa; phylum Arthropoda; class Insecta; order Neuroptera; family Chrysopidae; genus Chrysopa; species Chrysopa pallens. Next base: position 37,881,492 of record CM035594.1, read on the forward strand.
CATGCTTACCTTTTCTTCTTTTAATATCCTTATTTTATGTCAATAACAAAATGTAAATACAAATTCTCTGGATTATTCTACAAATATCATTTCCGTTAAAATATTAAAAGGTTAATTGTATTTTTAGGATAATGGTTTTTAATTACTATGTCAATATTATATCAATAATTACATTTGTTTATACTTCATTTCACGATTATTTACCGTGATCAGAGAGAAATGTGTCCACACATTACGGATTTTTAATCTGTATTTCATAAAACTATTTGATATATAATATTATCTCCTATTATGCCTTGTTATCTATCCCCCTTTCATAAAATAATTCGTAATAACTTTTCAAAATCATAATTATTGTGGCTATTTAACGCCATCGTTTGTAAAATGTATGCACGTATTTTCTACAAGCACATGTTATTTGAATTAAAAACAAAATTTCGCATAATACTCCCAAATAAGATGCCAAAATATGGATAACACGCAAGAGATCAAATCTCTATGGGCAAGAATTCTGAAACTAGAAATCGATTACTATTGCGTATATAGAGATGGAAAACAAGTTACTACTATTAATTCTTTTGACTTAGATATTTATTTATTTTTTAACTGATTTTCGAGCTATCCGTGAAAAATTTGTCAATGAATATTTTTAACCCTTTATCTTCATTTTTAATCACTGGTAACTCAAAAACTATTTACGCTCCGAAAAAACTTTTTTGAAAATTTTCTACTAAAATTTTGTTGATTTTACGGCTATTATTAATATTATAACTTTCATTTCCCAGATTGGATAACAATCACTTCCCGAGAGGGCGGGAAAGAAGTTAACATTTTTGTATTTTAGTTAATATTCACAAAAAAATCATTTTAATACATTCACTGTAAATTTGCTCAATACGAAACATATTTCGAAAATAAAATTATAATTGATTCAAAAACGAATAAGTTAAAAGCTCTTAAAAATTGTTTTTCATCTCTTCCTTGCAAAAAATGTTTTATTGGTAATTCTACGATAACCGGTCATTTTCTATAGAAAAAACGCACATCAAATTTTTTAAATATTAATGTATGTAATTTATATAAAATTTTCAACTCATTTGTGCATACTAACATTATTTATTTTAAAATTTGAAGGAAAGTGTATATAAGTGCCTTGAAGGACCCTTAAGTATAATCACAATGAAGATGAACGTTTACAACGTCATTTATGCAAATTTCCTTCTTTGTTTAATTATGAATTTTCAACGTCCATATTTTGAGTATTTTTTTCGATTTTTCAACTTTAAATTCATGTTTATGAAGTAAAGACGCTTCATTTGAAGTTAATAAAAATTTTGTCTATCTTCACTATTTTATTTCCATGACATTAACTTAAACTTTCTTATATTCAACAATAATTTGAAATATTATACCTATTAGTGTTGGTTGGTTGTGTTATATAACAGTGGTTATTTGTCATGTTTCTTTCGCCTCGCGTGTTGTTAAAGCAAGAGCACATAATAAATTTTTTTTTTCAAAAATAAAAGTTCTATAAAATTTAAAACATTATATAAAAATGTACTAAACAAAAGATGAATGAATGAATGCCTTTTTTTACTATTCAAAGAGATATATTATTTTAATTATTTTTCTTTTATCACGATCAAAGCTGCTTGTATATAATTTTCTAAATAATTCCTTCTTGTCTTTTTATTATGTTGGGCAAAATATAACACATTATACAAAAATACAGATATACCACCGGTTATCATTAATTGGTGAATATCAACTTTTAAAAGATAGTTTAACGTTTTTAATAAATTAATTAATTTTTCATAATTATACTTTTCTCAAATGAACTGTATTATATTTTTATTGTAAGCAGTTATCTTTTAAGGGCGGCGATAATATTAGAATACTCATCCAAACAGCCTGTATAAGTGTATAATAGTAACTAGTGATATAATAGTTTTTGCAACTAAAATAGTTGCACAATCGTACATCAAAACAAAATTACGATAGTTCACACAAAAGAAAAACTATAGTGGATAATACCTTTGGGAACCTGACCAAAAATGTTTATGAAAATTTTCTACAAATTTATGAAAACTATAGCCATCTTATATACTAAACAAATTCAAATGTGATATTTAATGTCATTAATTATAGTCGTAGTAATTATTGATAAAATACTAATAGAGTTTATTTGTGATGGTATTGGTACCAAGTTCAAAATAATTATGAATTTTATTGACATATATAACATACATTACGCTTTACACAGTATCCGAGTTTAAATTTTTCGAAAGATAATACGAGAGGTTAATGGTAACCGAAGTATGAAAGAAATACTTTAGTTTTGATTTGATAAAAATATCATAAATAAAGATAGTATTGTTTTTTTTTTCGTTTTTTATATCGAATATTCATTGTCGACATATTTTAAAATTGTGTTCATTAAAATAATGAAATAATTATTTGAACAATTCACATTTACAATACACAACGGTTGTTATGATGCCTTTAGGCAATCACGCATACACACATACTAACCCTGTAATAAATACTATATAATGCCTTCTATTGCACGTTATATCTTATAGATGCATGTGGTTGTCTCTTTTTACTGACGCACTTTCGTTTTATCCAGTTTGATTGAAATCACAACGATAAATACAAAAGTCATTTGAATTCAAGAAATAAATAATTGGAAACTTCCTAAATGAAGAAGGATTGCTAGTGTTTACTATTGGCAAAAGAAAAGATGTAAAATTAAAAATATACCTATAAAATCTATTTTTAATTTCGAATTTTGGGGTGAAAACAAAAACTCGTATCAAATAGAGATAATGATGATAGTTCACACACAAATTTATATCAAATGTATTTATTTATAATACAACTAGTAGTACATCTACCTATGATTGTTGTTTCCTTCCGGGCGCGTGACTTGACGTATATTTTATGTGTACCTTCCTCCATCAAATAGTTATGCTATAGGGAACCACCTGGTTGATTGGTCATGTACATTGTGCAGTTCAATTTGATCGGTCAAATGTATGTGTGTATATTTTATTGTCATTTTCAGCTGATAATAACAATATGACAAACAGACGGACAAACTATACGGACATTTACCTAAAATCAATTTAAAATAGTAATAAACTATTAATAATAATAATAATAATAGAAAAACCTTCTAATCACGTTAACATTTTATCTAATATTATAAATATTGCACACAAATTAAAATGGGAGAGACGTAATATTATTCAACAGTGGCGTTTTTTAATTATTTTTCAATTATTTCCAAGGCTTTATTCCGTTAATTTTTCAAACCGTATATTGTTTCTCGTGCAAAGAAAATGTCTCAAAATTAATGATCAAAGTTGAGCCAAAATGATTCTATGAATTTTAATAATGTACAAAAGTTTCTGTAGCTATAATATGTAGATCCCATTATAAGCCACTGATTTGGAATGTTTTTCACATGGTAAACGTTTAGCTACTATTGCATGGATATTACTACTGTACTATTGGAGGGACAATGAATTGTCTATTCTGTCATTACTCAGGTCTCAGATCTTATATATATATATATATATATATATATATATATATATATATATATATATATATATATATATATATATATATATATATATATATATATATATATATATATATATATATATATATATATATATATATATATATATATATATATATATATATATATAGTAGTAATATCCATGCAATAGTAGTTAAACGTTTACCATGTGAAAAACCTGAGTAATGACAGAATTCCGTTTTCTAATTCATTATTGCTTTCGTTTTATCAAAGATTTTCGATACTTATTATTTGCCTACATTTAACAGCTATGGCCATCTCTGGATCACTACTGGTAATCACATTATATACCGACATTGAACAGCTAAATCCACCTGGTGGTCAGGGTAAAGACTAAATTTTTTTGAATACGCAAAAATTCTTTGTTATAGTATATGCTATACAAATTTCAGCTTTCTCTTAGTTTCTTAAGTTATCCTTATGAAAAGTACTAATTCAGTATCATATTTTTATTATTTTTATTTTATCACGGAGGTATTCAAATTTTAATTGCCCAATTTTAATTCAGGTTTTAGTAATTTTAATAAAGTGCCTTATTAAATTTAGAAAAAAATAAATTTTTTTTCAATATTCAAAATAATTTTACTTACTAAGAATTTCAAATAAAATACCAAATGTTTTTCCTTAAGGGGGTTATCCACATATAACTTACAATTAGAAAACATTTAATTAGAAAACGGTAACATTGTATAGCAATTTTTGAAAAATAAACTTATCGTCCTAAATTTTATTTTTAACCATAGTTTGTTTGTCGAAAATCTAATTCATCAAAATATGCAAGTGTTTGTTCCACTCGAAGTGACTGAAATTTTAATATGATATTGCTTAGACCCTTCGAAATTTCCAAATGGTTGCATAATCTAGGATTATTTTAAATTAGTCAAGCAAACACATTCAACACTTCATATTTTGACAAAATATCTTAACGCTTGTAGATGTTTTTATAATGTGTGAATTTTTTTTAATGAATTTTGATAATGTATTTGTGGATTAATTAATGGTTGCGATACTATGGAGAAAAGTAATTTTCCAAACCAAGATCTTGTTTTTTCGATTAAATCGTCGCATATTTATGATAATTCTTTAAAAAAAAATTATTTTATAAAATTTACTTTCATAAAATGCTTTATTGCTAATATTTGATCTTTATTATAATAATGAAACCACAATTTAACAAACTCCAAAGGAAGTGGGCTCCCATAAAAAAATATTTTATACTCATTAAAATATGTAATCATTTTTTCGATGTCTTAAATTAAAAAAAAAAAAATTAAAACAAAATACTGTGCCACTCCTGTGATAAATAAAACTTTCATTAACACAAATAAAAACACTATTTCAATTTATGAAAAACAGAAAAACTAAGCAGATAAATAAACAGCTGAATACTGAAAATATACGGGATAAAATAATTCATTTCAGAAGAGAGAATGACAAACAGTGAAATAAAAATATTATTGGCAACTGAATGAATTAACAGAACGCCTACAAATAAAAAAGCAACAAAATAATTTACTAGTTAACTTGAAATTTTACAGTTCGCTAATACAAAAAAACGAAAAAAATGAAAGTGTCTTCATTGCCAACACTTGCAGAAAAAATACTATCCTATGTGAATTTACCGGCGCCAACAATAAAATTTGTCATATAATTAATTATACCTTAGGGAACTCTATTGAAAATCTGACTGTGTTAAATTAGCAATTAAATAAAATTTTAATTTGATAAACATTTTTATTCCTAAAATTAAACTTTGGAGACTATTTGTGCATAAAAAATTTAATAAAATAGTAATTTGGAATACATTTCGTTTTATTTCAAATATTAGTTTTGTAAACGACTTGATCGTTTTATTTCAAATATTAGTTTTGTAAACGTAATGTTAACAAAAAAAATTCATTTGATTATGTAAATCAGATTATAAAAAATCAAAAATATTACATTTGGACGTTATTCAGTGCTGTAATCAATTATTAGTTTTATTTTGAGAGTCAAATCCACAAAATAGAAGTGTGAACAAATCTAAAGTGTTTGAAATTTTAACAGATGTTTGTTTATTAATTACATTTGAAATTGCATCGGACGCTTCTGGGGAAATATTATGTGCCAACGATGGCAGTGAGGACACGCCTCAAAAAACTGATCGTGTTTTACATGTATAACCATATGTTTTTGACAACCTTGGGTGTAGTAACTAGTTCACCCACGTGTACCACATATACCTGGTGCAAATAGATATTTTCATTTTTTAACAAATAATTAATATAATCAATTGTATTAAGTAGTGTGACGACACTGATCATACACTAAACGTGTTAGTGTTGAATAACACTACTTGAATTGTTCAAGTGTGTTTACAACATTCATTTAATATTCAAAAACTGATCCGCTCATCATCCGCAAATTGTTAAAAAAAAGACAGCAATCTTATGGTACCTATTTGTAGACGAGGAAATCATATTTAGCGGTTTTAATTATTTTTTAGTAAACAATTATCAATTGCTGTCAACCATTCAAACTACTGTATCGTATCTCTAAGCATGTTATTATCGAATTTTACTAAACATCAATTATCATCACACATTATTTATATTCAAATTGTTTTCGAAGTCTCCTATATTCAAACAAGTTAGTTTTTTAATTTTTTTTTTTTTTTTTTCAAAATTAATTAATTTTTTTTTTTTTTATAGCGCTCAAAGTAAAGTTGATGCTAAGGCGACCCATTAATCAGTTAGTTGCTCAAGGAATAATGCCTCGTAAGTATGAAAAACAATATTTATTGAAATAAATTACATAATTTTTTTAAATAATGTTATTGTTTATTTTTATAGCCTTAAAAACGCCACCTGCATTTCATGAACAACGTAAACAATTGGAACGTGCTAAAACTGGTGATATGCTAAAAGCAAAAATTCAACAAAGGCCTGCCCGAGTTGAATTAGAACGTCGTCATATTTTGGAATGTTCATCTGCACCTATCGATCCGTCATTAGCAGAACGTCAACGTATGCTGAAAAAAGCACGCTTAGCTGACCAATTAAATGATCAATTATCACACAGACCTGGGCCATTAGAATTAATCAAGAAAAATATACTTCACACTGAGGAGCCTATTGAAGAAGCTGTTAAAACTGGTAAAATACCATTCAAGGCAACATGTGAAGGACAAGTTAGTAAGCCACAACATCCTAGTAGCTATGTGACACTAGAAGACGATTCACAAGGTAGCTCAGAAGGTGGAGGAAGTGGCGGAAGTGATGTCATAGAATCAGCTGCTAAATCTGCCGGTATTGTTGTTTCACTTACTGTCCCAATTACAACAGCTCAGCAAACGCATCATGTAACAGCTCCAGCGCCTGCAACATTAACATTTGCAGAACTTTGTCAATCTGTCAGTGCTAACTTATTGCCAATAACTACAGTGGTAGCACCGCCCACTGCTCCTAGTCCTGCACCATCCAGCTCATTAAGTCCTCTATCGTCATTAGCATCTCCTGCCACACCACAAACTCCACTTACACCAAGAGCTCAATCGTCGCCGGCTCCTGGTAAAGATAAAAATCGTAAAAAATCAAAATTAAAATCACAACCAAAGACCCGAACAATTAAATTCCATGAATATAAAGGTCCTCCTAATGCACCACAAAAAAGTAGTTCTGCAGTAGCAAACAATCCTAATCTGAATGGGGAAACAAGCTATCAACTACTTTTAGAACAACAGCAATTATTCCTCCAATGGCAATTAGAATGGCAACACAAATATCCACAAATTATTTTACCAGCAGCTCAAAAAACAAACAACTCCGATGATACACCAGCTGGTAGTCCACCGTCTTTAGTAACAACAACTACATCTCAATCAGAAGGGCCGCCACTGCCAAGGCCTTTAAGTCGCTTGGAAGACATGAAAGTTAGTGATTTAAAAGCAGAATTAAAACGCCGCAACTTGCCAGTATCAGGTCCAAAACCACAGCTTATCGAAAGATTGAAGCCCTTTACGGAACCTGTCACACACAGTGGTCATATCATTATGGACACACCACCGCCACCTACTCCAAGTGAGGAGTCTCAAACAGAAGATGATAATAAATCACAAGCATCCCCTGCTAGTAGTGATCATGGCTCAATGGATGTTGTTCCAGAATCACCAGTATCTACTCCAATTACAAATGATGATCTCGTACGAGAACAACAGAGGAAAATTGAAGAGTTACAAAGAGAGTTAACAAAATCGCAATTACAATTACAACAAGTTCGTAATGGTGTCAGTGTCGTTACAAACGGACAAAAACTTGCATTGCAACATCATGTACAAGCAAGACAAGCATTACGTCAACAACAACACGTTGCATTCCAAAATGCTGCTAAAAATGCAAATTTAAGTGGTTTAGTACTTAATGGCCAACAAGCCGCATTAGTTCAATTACAACTACATAAAGGAAAACTTGTGAATGGACAAACTGGAACTATACAAAACTTCTTGGGAGCAATACCTATAGTTCCAGCTGCTGTAATAACTACTCCAGCTGCAGCAGTTCCACAACAACCAGAAGTCATACAAATGACTCGACAACACCGTAATAGTGTATCATCACCCCCACATCTACAAAATATTGAACATTCAAATATCCCAGAACCTCCTCCCTTACCTCCTCCACTTCAATTACCAACACAATATGATGATTCACCGCAACCTTCCAACACAGAATTGGAGAAACCAAGTAGTGTAAAAAGTCAAATTGTGGATGATGTATTAGAAATATTAATTAAAAATGGTGAATTACCTCCAAGTGCAGCTAATGATCCTATTACACCGAATGGTTGTGATATGCAAACAGATTCACCATTGGCTCATCATCAAGAAATTTCTCAAGCATTATCTGATCAAATGTCGAAGGAACTTTCAGATGCAATGTCACATCATGAACAAATGGCTAATCAGCGTAAAGAACAAGAAGAACAGCAGCAGCAACATTTAAATCATCTAGAACATCATCAATCACCCCAAAGCCCGATGTCAACATTAGATGCGTTATTTTTAGGTCAAACGCCAAATGATCTGAAAGATTTAGCATTAGAATTAGAAACTTTGGATACTGTAGATTTTTCAGCGTTAGATATGGAATTAGATCGCCAAGTTGCACAACATCATGAAGCAATGGATGAATCACAGTCACAGCAACCGCAGCTTCACGATCATCATGTGCATCATGTGTTTAAACAAGAAATGCAGGATGATCATCATGAGCATCACCAACAGAATGTCATTGATTTACAAAATCAAATGAAACAGGAAGCAGTGACGCCATCTGAAGAATTAATGGATGTATGTACCGATATGAATATGGATATGGATGAACCAGATTGGTTGGATTCATTGATGCCAACAGAAACTAACACACAACCACAAAATATTCCAACTACAACGATTGCCACATCTATGATCCCAACGACCGTATCGTACAGTGATTATAGTCACTCTATTAATTCATATGATCCTTTACTAGGGAACAATTTACTACAAGATCCATTCGATTTATTCGGTTTAGAAGAATTTCGTGGAACAGTTAGTGATTTATCAGCGCCACCATCAACAATGTCATGGGACAAATTAGATTTTGCAGCGTGACTGAGTACAAATTACACTTCGTTTAAATATTTTTATTTAGTGTTATTATTAATAATTATGAACAATTGTTTTTACAAAAATCACGTCCACAATTCGCAGTGTTCGAGTAAATATTTATTATTCCATTTTTTAAAAAGAAAACCAAAAGTAAGAAGTTTTTTTATTTTATAAAAATTCGTTTAATGATCGAAAAATGTGTGAAAGTTCCTAAAAAATATATTTTGATATGAGTTTTGACGTCAAGAATGATTGTTTTTTTACAAGGGTGGTAATATTTTTAGTAACTTTTAAAATTGCAAGTTCAAATTTAGTGTTATAATTTTGTACGAAAATCGAGTTTCAGAGTTAAAAATAAACTTGCTCTTTTAAAAATACGCAAAATATATAGTTTTGAGTGAAAATGTAAAAGACGCGTTTCAAAGTCTCCAAATAGTGTCATCCATGTGCTTAAAAATTAGATAAAATTAGTGAAAATTTGTTTGTCAAAGCTGGTCTTTGTAACAGTGGAACATTAAAAATCATTATTATTTTAGAAAAAAATTATTTTGATAAACTATAAAGGATGTATGAAAAATACAATGAGGGTCAAAGCTTACCGTAAAACAGTATTCAATCTACTATTTTACGGAATACTATAAAAATAGCATACTTGAAATATTATATAATCAATAGTAAAATAGAATATTTCCACAAGCTTCCCAAAACGTTATGGTAGTTTTTTATTTAAGACAAATTAACATGTATTCAGTAATTCAAAACATGTTTTATACATTACAAAATCTGATGAAATTTGTCGGCGGCTTAACAAAACAATTTTACACTTTTTGATACGTTTTGTATCGATTAGGTTGATAATTGACGAAGTCGTTATAAATGAAAAATTAAAACCAATATTTTTTTAGTTTATATTATAATAGCTTCCAAGCATATTTGAGTATTTCAACATTTGATAAAATAAATAATTTTTTTAATAAAGAAAATAAATGAAAACTTGAAAAGTCATGTTGTTTCAGTAATTCATTTATTCTATATTGATTAAAATATCTGTCATTTTAATTATTCGGTTCTAATGGTATCTTTTATACATCCTTAAATAGGGATATTTTTTCATTTTTATGGAACATGATATTTCATGGATGATGTTAACTTTTTCATAATTTACACTCAAAATACTATAGTTTAATAAGAGCAGTTGGATTTTGGACTTTTTCCTTAATTTTTCGAAACAATTATTAAAAAAGTGAAAATTAATATATACTACCCTACAAGTTCAAATTATGTGTCACTTTTTTTGTGACAAAATGTGTTTCTTTACTTTCAAAACATTTTATATTCAAATATTTATTTATTTTTATTTTTGTGGTCTATATATATTTTTTTTTATAATGTTTGGACTGAGTCATAATTTATGTTCCAAATTTTTTTTTCTTTTTAATTCGCCATTATAATAACAATATTTACTCGACACAAAGGGACTTGATTAATTTATTATTAAATGGGAGGTCAAATGAAAATAAATAGTGAAATTATGTGACATTAGTGCAATTTTTGAAACTATAGTAATATAAACAAAAAAGAGGCGACCTCCCGGTTGAGTGCTAATAGTGCCACCACCCAGTGCCTTCCGAATCAAGCTGCATTCCGCTCTCTGTTTGTCTTCTCGCACATTATTATATTTTTTAAAACAAAACGCGTGTCGTGTGCTGTGACATTCCAAGCTAAAAACGTTTAATTAACGTTTTTTCGTAACAAATTTCTATAAATTCGACCATTGGCTATAGGGACCACACACCAGCACACATACATTCGTTTTATTTTGTTGTTGTTTGTAGTCATTTTTGTCTTTAAAAAAAATTGTACCATGGCCGCTATTACGTTTTGCATTAGGGCTATGAGTAAAAAAATTAAAAAAATTATTTAAAATTAAGTAATCAATTAATTAATAACATTATACAATAGCTATACGTTTTATTTTTTAGCTAGCTAGAAATAGACCAGTTGTTAGGAATCTAAAAATATGCGTTTTATGGAAACTGAAATATTAAATATGTATAGGAATAAATTAAATTTTCGATTGTTATAAATTCAACACCTAAAAACGTTCTTTTCTCGAAACTTGACAATTAAAAATATTTTTATTTATCCGGTATGTTAAGTTCAAGCCTTTTTCAAACTGCGGTCAAAGATTTTATCGCTTTTACAATTTAATTGGAAAAATTTTTCGAATGACTTTAGAATTTCATACACTTTATATTCAAAGTTTACGTTCATCAAGTATAGTAATAATATTTCAGTATCCAACCTAAATTTTCTAATGACTGATCTAAAAGGTATTATTCAATTTTGAGATCGTTATTTTTCAAATCAAATAATATTACAGATATTATGATCATATCGTATTTTTATATATTTAAGTCATTTATCTGGGGTCCTCGGCATAATTTAAATATTAATTTTGCTAACAAGAATAAAGTTTCATAACGGGATATTATATCTGGACTCTGTTTTATTAATTTGCTATCCAGTTGTCTTGGACAAATGCAGTGACGTTAATAGGAATTAATTTACTTACAGCGTGAATTCAGGTTACATGTAGATTACGATTTTATTAATTAAGATAGTTTAAAATAGTAATCGAACTTTGAATTGATCAGTTATATTAATGCATACATAATCAAACAATATATTTATTTTCAACGGATCTTATTTGAGTTATTCTTTTTAAATTTTAACAGAACAAATATTCGAAATTTTATTTTGAGTATCGTTGTATTTGTTTTGTATGTCTGAACTTAATGTCAATGAAAATCATCATTTGATTAGTTTGTAATATTTAAGATGGATGATTTATATTTCGAAGTTCATCGATTTGTTATAATGCTATCTCTAATAATTTCTATCAACGTCATTTCGTATATGCTTTATATTATAAATAAATACAAGAAATGAAACTTCCATAATACATTTTTAAAGAGTGTCAGATAAAAAATTCTAACCAAACTTAATTGGTAAGAACTCATTGTGTAAGCCATTGTCAAAGGATGTTTTGTTCTCAAAAATATGAGGAGATCAATATCAATTTCATCGGTACAGATAATACAGATATAATTTCACTCCACTTATTTTCCTAAGCATTGTTTTCCACATCAAAAATATACTAAATAAATTATAGAAGTTTCATTAATATATTCCCGTATTAATGTTTTTTTTTTTTTTTTACAAATTTCAATTCCAAACAAAAAATTTATATATCTTTGCCACTTATTATGAATAAATCAATTATTTCCAATGTGCCATTTTTATTAATTAAAAATATTATATACTTAAAAAATATATACATATATTCTATTCAGTATATTCAATTTTGAAAACTGCCGAATTGTTCATGTGAATTGTTATTTTGTTATTGGAAAATGGCTGTGTGTGAAAAGGATACAAATATCTTGTGTAATCGGTTCTCAGATGTAATGCTTATAATATTAAAAAATGTATATAACTCAAATTGTAGTATAAATGATCAATCGTGTAATTACGTTTTTCTACGTAATTTAGTTTTTCTTTCTTCTAAGTGGTTTATAATTCTGTTCAATTTTTAAATTGATAGGTTATAATGTGTAGTTGGAGCTGAAAATGTAGCTTAAAGTTGTATTTTTTTATTTATTAATTACATATATAGTAAATAATTAAATAACACCTTAATAATTGTTATTTTAGCTGATGTGATAATTTAATACATTGTTATTGAGATTTAAAAGTTTTTGGGTAGATTAACCCATCAGAAAGAACAGTTTGAAAAATTTCGGATAATTTTTTTTTGTGGAAAATAAGTACAAACCAGACAAGTCACCGAAAGATTTTAAATCTATTTTTGAAGACCTTTCTAAAAGTTTCATGAGTTTTATTACAAGAATGTTATATCCAGAAAAATAGCGGATACAAATATTTTGTTTTTGTTCGTCCTATTGTGTCGTTCATTAGGTCTTTCAAAATAGAATAAAATTACTCTCTGTGGATTATATATGCGATTTCGAAGACGTATTTTTGTTTCGAATTACCTATATTTCAATATTGATAATCCATATCTTAACCCAAATTATTAAAACTTTTTTGAACGTTCAAAATATCAATTATCAAATTATTACATTGTCTTGATAATATTTTCTAGTATATTAAAAACGGATATTATTAAAGAATGCGATAATTATGGATATTATTAAAGATGAAATAAAACCTTTTTATTAAAGGTCTAAACTTAATATTATTAATAATTTTCATTAATTCAAAGAAATATTGATTTCATATGACTTTAAATAAAAAATAATAACAAAAACCCAAAAAAATATATATTTAAAAAAATTTAACACATAATATAAAAAATGCTTCGATGTGGAAATTTCATTAAGATATTGAAAATTTTGATAAATAATTTGATACCGTTTTGATACAATCTTTTAGAACGTACTATTTGATTACTAAAAAAATAATTTTTAATTTGCCACAATTCAACAACACTTAAAATTGCTACTGAATTATCTCAAGAAAGTATATTTATAGTTTGAATGTTTACAAAATTAAACATTGACAAATTTGTTTTAAAGTAATTATTCCTTTTTTTTGCCTTAAATTTTTTAAATTACGGTTCTTTGTAACGTTAATGATACTAGAGTATTTGAGAACAATTAAATTGGATATTTTTATGAATATTCGCGTGCGGTTAATATAAATGTTTTTTAATAAAATCGTATTGTTTTTATTTATAGGCAGATTTTGTTTATTCTGTATTTTTGTCATCAAATTAATTAAGTTACTTTTAAAATGCTACATCGTTGGTATTATGAAATAATCTTAATAATAGTCTCTCTTAATAATAGACTCGGGTCTCATTAATTGTCTCTAAGACTCAAGTTACTAAATATTCAAATGTCTAAATACCTACGTAGTGCCGCGTATAAACAGATTTAACAATTATATGTTTATTGTTTCTTTATGATTCGTATCTTTACGATTACGAAACTATTTCTTATCATTCTTGATAAAATTGAGTAGCGTTGATTAAGTATTTTTTCCTACTAATTAAGTAATAATACTAATTGTAAATACAAAATTGTAAATTTTTTTTTTTCTAAATATGTTATGTTTGTAGTGAAGAGAAACCAATATTAAAGGATATTGTCGTAACGAAAATAAGAATTGAAATTGAATTTTGAAATTAAGTAATATTATTTTTGGCCAGACATTATGTTCTTTTCATAACATAGAAAGCAATGTATTTTTGTAAAATTTCTTAAAGTAAGAAATATGTTATCAAATTTGCAGGGATAAATACGAAAAACAATTAAATTTAACTTTTTTCGGATCGATTGTGTAAATAAAAATGTATTGTAAAATAATGAATATTTTTATTTGTATTTTTTATGTAATATAATTAATTTTAATGTTTTACTGGGTAAGGTGCAACTTGGAAATATAACTATACGTATTGAATATTACTTATTTTACTCTGTAAATAGTAGGCGTATGTATGTACATGTTTTCTTTGTATATTACAAGTCAGTTAGTTGAAAGACAACAAGTAATCCATACTTACTATTTATAGAGAAAAATATTTAACATTGAATTCGTTTAGGATAAGGTTAAATTTTCATACTGTATTTGACTAATATTCAGAAATAGAGGATTTTAAACTATTTTCTTAGTTCATCACTAAATGGTCATGTAATTAGTTACAAACAGCGTTAACGCCACACGATCTTTAGGTATTTGATAGCTTGTACGTGGGTGATCTGAAAAAGTACCGACCTCAACGTGAAGATAGCAGCATTCGTCAATAAAAACTAGTGAATATAGTTGTGCTTCTTTTGACAGTTACTCATAAAAGTTTCAGCCATCTTGGATGCGTTGACGTTATTTAACAATCATTTTATTGTGTCGATGTGAGTTTTTTTGTGAAAATGAAAAAAATATCAAGCCAAAACAACCGCACCCAATCCAATCAAAAATTTAATCATAAAAACACTCATATCGACTCACTCAAATGACTGTTAAATAACAATTACGCGTTCAAAATGACTGAAATCTTGTTGAGTAACTTTCTTAAGATGCACAACTGCATTCATTAGATTTTATTGATATGAGCTGCTATCTTCACGTTGACGTCGGTAACTTTTCAGACCACCTCGCAAATTGATAATATATTTAATCTTTAAGAAAATATATATTAGGGATAGACGCTAAAGCCTAGAGATAAGTGATGATGCTATTTGTAGCTTTTACACACGCTATACTATCATATCTTCTTTTTAATTAAATAAGTAAATGATGATTAAAATTACTTTGTTATATGAAAACGCGAGAATAAAAATCAAGATTTATTTGTTAAAAATTAGGTTTATAAAATTTATTATTGCTTAATTTATTTAAATTGTCTAAGATTCGTTTATTAGAATTTTTTTAACAAATTTGTTGCGTTGCATCAATGTAGTTTTATATTAGCCCCAGTATCGTTTAATATTGGAATTTATTATATTATTATTTTGTTAATGAGTAATAAATAATATTTAACATTACAATGATAGTAATAATTATTACTAGGTAGAGACATTTCTTTGTTTGTTTGTATGAGAATGAGAAGGTTGTATGTATATTTGAATATAATAATTATATATTTTTGTTGAGTATTTTATTAAATAATTTGCCTGAGGCTCTTTAAATTGATATGCCGCCATTATTTGCAATACATTCAGTAATAATAGTAAATAAAATATAAAAATAAATATTATCAATTATGTGTATTAATTAATTATTATGAATATGAATTAATAATGATTGCGATCAAAATATTTAAAATTTATTGTATTTTTTTCTTTTTTTAAATTTTGTCGCTATTTAGCAGAATTTATTTAAAATAATATTTGCATCAAATATTGTGATTATAATTATTATATATTATTGCTTCAGAGAAATAAATTTTACTTACGGAATTCTAATATACTTGTTATCATTAATTTATTTATTTCAGAATTTATACATTATTTAAAACTGGTTGGTTATTAGTCTACAAGTTGCTAGTAAATTTGGAGTAGGTATTTGAAGTAGCCGAAAAATTTATTAAAATTATTCTTAGTAACATCTAAATCGAAAGACATGGGATTTTTATTCCCTTAGATTCATTGTTCAATTTATCACGTATACCTGCATAATACCTCGAAAAAGGCCTGTCCTAATGAAAAAATATTTTTTTATAAATTTAATTTTGTCCAAGTTTCAACTTGTTACAAACAAAAATAAAAATATATTTAATTTGAAAATTAAATTTTTAACTCCAAGCCAAATTTTAGACTCGAAAAATTGATAAGGCTTATTTACTTTCTAGTCTATTGAATAGTATATTAAAAGGTATTAAAATTTCAAAATAACTCAAAAATACTTTTTACAATAAGTAGATTCAAGAGTTGTCATGTCCACTACTCTTCTATTGTACGAATTTGTGTTTAAACTTTGTTAAATATGATTTACACAAGTTATTCAAAATTCCGATTGCATCCTATTTATTTCCGATTAAATTTTAATGTGAATTTTAAAAATTATATTGTTTTGTTAGGCCTCACTATATATGCTAGAGTACTCATAAATATTTTTAGAATAGTCTTCTTTACCTTCTTAGCGTTAATACCACACGATCTTTAGGCATTTGATAGCTTGTACGAGGGTGATCTGAAAAAATACCGACCTCAACGTGAAGATTGCAGCATTCGTCAATAAAAACTAGTGAATATAGTTGTGCATCTTTTGACAGTTACTCATAAAAATTTCAGCCATCTTGGACGCGATGATGTTATTCCATAATCATTTTATTGTGTCGATGTGAGTTTTTTTGTGAAAATGGAAAAATATCAAGCCAAAAAAAATCGCACCCAACCCAATCAAAAATTTAATGAAAGGTTGGTCCAATTTTTTCCATTTTCATAAAAACACTCATATTGACTCACTCAAATTACGCGTTCAAAATGAATGAAAATTTTTTTATTAGGACTCACTATATATGCTACAGTACTCATAAATATTTTTACAATAGTCTTCTTTACCTTAGCTTTCTTTGCCACCAAAATATTAAATTTATGGATTCACTTGCATCTGTCCGCCACTTCGCACGTGTGTAATTTAACATAACTATTACCTTATAAGGAATTCTGTAGGAGTATACCGATATAATCAATGTGCTATAACGATATAAACATAAACATCACGCAAAGTCGGCTTAACGGATTTGATTACAATTTGGTTCGTACATAGTTTATTTACTGGTTTATTATCAAAGTCATCTATGTAAATTAATTAGGATATTGGAGAGAAAATCGAAATTCAACTGTCTGTGTGCCAAATTTCATTCAAATCTGTTTATCCTTTATTGTATGATTCAGAAAGAAACATCCAAACATACAAATATTTATAATATCACAAAATCTGTACCTAAATTTAGGTATACTGTGATAATATCGTGACGTATCGATTTGTCACCAGAAAACACCCTCTCGTAATTACGATTTTAATCCTGGAATATTTTTATTTTTTTATTTTTTCGGTATTCGTAGGAAAATATTTTGTAAATAAAACAATGGTAGATAATATATATTTGCACATCAAAGTATATTTTAAGTATTATTTTCATTTTTGAATTGACATTAAGCTCGATAGAATGATATGATATAGATAAGAAATAATTAATTACATATTTTAATTATAATCTGTGTTTTAATTTATTAGAATTTGTTAAAAAATTCGATTCAAATTTTTAGATATCAAACAAATAAAACACTAGATATGTTGTTAAAAGTGGAAGAATTTTGTAACAAATTCTAGTCTTCATTAAAAATTAATATTGACGTTATTCATTGGTCGTACTCATATATAGTAAACTGATTTAAAATGTTCGATTCAAAGGCATTGCTTTCAAAAACAATATATCTGATTGTATTATATGCATTGCATTTTAACGTCTATTTTAAACCTTTTGAATATTGTCCACTGACAAGGATGTAGCAATTGGACATTACCTTTAGCTTATAATATTCATTTTTACTTTAAAATTGAATGAAATTCTTAAAAAAATAAATAATAATCCGTTTAGATGATAATTGCTCAATACTTTGCAACAAAAGAGAAGGATTTGCTATCTATATGAACCAGTAGCTGGTACAAAACAGGTGGATTCAAAACAAAATATAAATTTTTCCAATTTACCCACATGAACATTCATTTCACAACGATTTCAAAAATTATCTTCCTAGCTTGCATAGAAAAAAGTTGATATTTATAAGGATTTTCCAAAATAGAATAGGGTTAAATAAAATTACAGCTTTTCTATATGTCTTCATAATTTCACATCGATTGTAAAAAACAGCTTTTTAATGACTCGAATGGAAAAAAAGTTAATATTGTGGAAATTTTCTCCAAAAGTAGATATTTTTGGAGATTTTCCCCTAAGGTAGGATGGAATTTTTCCAAACTAGTAAATTTTCTGTATGTGATAAAGTAGCCTATCAAATTTGTTTAACATTGAATTGATAGATAGATACAGAAAAACAAAATTAAAAGTTATACCATAGACCTCACTGCGTTCCGTTATTGGTAATATAAGTGTAAGCTGTGCATTAAAAAGCCGAATTCTTAATCTAACTAGAAGTAGTTAGTTTATCATTAATCATTCATTAGATAAAACATGGCTTGAGATTGTGTATGAATTTAATGGTGTGAGTTGAAATCTATCGTCATGTTCTTTGTTATCATTTTTTAGACTCGTCCTATATAAATGAAAGTCGTAAACAAATGCAAAGCCAGCCATTTTTGACATGCATAAATAGTTATATGTTAATGTCATATAAATGACAAACACGGCTTATACTTCGCTTGAGCACGACTTACGACATACTACTCATAATATGCAATACGGGCCTTACAAGATTGATAGACAAATAAATTTATACCAAATAAAATAAATTTAAGGATTTGTACGATATGCACTATTTAAAACTTCAATTCAGTGTATGTAATTGTAATATTCGGTAGGAATTGGGAAAAGTTATAATCTCTGTGTTGGGTATAATGTTCTTACATCTATATGTCAGTTAACAATATTTGACAAGAAAATAAAGCTACTTATTATTATGATGGAATGTTTTAGATAATTATTAATAATAATCATTCTTTCTTAGGCTTTACTTAATTGTTTGCTATAAATATTTTGACATTCAATTCTTTTTATATACAACATATAATTTATATTTATTATATATTTTAAAACATAATACATGGCTCAGTTTTTTCTAAATAGGTTTTTCATTTTCAAATGTAAATGCTATAAAAAATCTTACTAAGGAAGATGTTTCTTCAATTTACAATAATTTTCGAACAAATAGTTTTTTTTTCTAAAAGCAAAGACTCGAAAAGGCTATTTATTTATAAATTACTTTTTAACGAATTACATTTTTTTTTTATTGTCTAATAAATTGTTTTGTAATCATATACAAAATCTAAAATTTCACAATTCTCGATAAATAAGAATATTGAAAATATTTATATAAATTTAACATTTATCCAAGGGCTCGGTAGTTGATGCTTTTATCAGTTTCATGTAGAATCATTAAAAATAATACATATTTTAAGCTCCTAATCATTTTCAAAAGAAATTTCGATCAAATAATATTATTACACCTTCCAATTAATAAAAGCCGTGACAGAAGCACTTACTTATGTATTTTTATATAAGCAAAGTGTAATTTAATTACATGCGAGTTGTAGACCCCGCCCCACTGTTTAGATCAAATACTATAGACATACATTCAGTTTTATTATCTGATTATTTTGGAATATGACATTAAATTACCCAACTAACAAAGTTAAGTTAGCAACGTTCAAAAATCACCTAAAAACTCAGTGAATTTTGTTGTGGGTTATTATGGTGGAAAGAAAATAGAATAATCTCGTGCAATTTTCTGTAAATAACCAAAGTATGCAGATACACTTGGTTAACTTTTTTATTTTTTAATGAACCAATTAAGTTGTATGATGTAAGTGAGAATAAAATTTCGCGAGCATAATGCAAATTAATGTTAATCATTTGCCAAGATTATCAATTTTACTTAGCTTATTTATTAATAATAAACTAATTAAATTCAAGCGTAAAAATATTATACTTTGCTTACGCAGTTAGCCATATTTTTAAGCTATTTATTTGTCAGTTGTCAATATCATCCCAAACTATGAAAAAGCTTAAAAGTATTATGATTATGCAAACTATGAAAAGCGTCACACGAAGGTAATAATTTTAGTAATATAAATTCAACAAGTGAAAGTGATTCCGTCTTGGAAAATAGAAAAGTAATCAAAATGTTTTGATAAAATTCATTCATGTAATAATCTATATACGCAAATTTAACAGTATAATAATGATTGAGATAAAGTTTTTTAAATTTTTCTGTCAAAAATTTCCAGAATTTTTAATTACAAATCTTGTAATTGTGATTACATAGAAAATATTAAATAACGCATTCAAAAAAACTGTCAAAAATTTAGAAATCCCGCAATCTTCTTAAACTCTGATAATTTTTGACTTGAGAATTTTTTTAAATCACAATTTTAGGATACCCTATGTTAATCCAACGATATTTTTATATAAGTATCGTTAGACTAACCAAGTTGTTCAGTATATGATGATACTGTTTGATACGTAGTTATCTAATAGGTGAGTGAGACGGACCTAGTAAATACTCTTTAAGTACATAAAGTAAATAAAATTTGATAAGTTTTTAATATTATTGACAATAATTATTATATTTGTACGATTTTTTACAACATTTTGTTAGTCATATAACAACAATAAATTATAATATTATTCTGACTATTTATTTATTTTTTATAATAAAACTTTAGAAAACATCAAATATTTTATGTATACTAAGTATGATTGCCACAGCGAGTGATACAGACGGTTTGTATAATAAATAGTCTAAAAACTTTATAATATTTATGCCAAAAACTGACTTTGTTTAAAAGATTGAAAGTTCATTCATTATAATTATCAGAAGAAGAAACAGTTTTGAAAAGATAAAATTTCGATCTGATTTTTTATTGAATATTTTTTATAACTGTGTAATGATGAAAAATATGTTTTAATTCAATTCAGCCTGGAGTTTTCTGATTGGCGGCCATTTTCTATATGCCATTTCATCCTTTTTATTTTAATTTTTTAGAACTATGTTCTTTATCGCGCGTTTGATGGACAAGGGCGCACGATATAAAGTGCCCAGCCTACACTTTGGCTAGAGTGAGTTTAGTAGTCAATATATATTCAAAAATCACTCGTTATAGTCTAGAGAGTGAATATAACTACTATTCAGGCCGAATTTTGTCAAAACTCATTATTTACTATTAAATAGGTGTACCTAGGCTTACAGTATCATATAGGTATAATAAAAAAATTGCAACAGAAATGTTTATCCTTTTATAATTTTCGTATAACGGTCGTAGTAAAAGCCTATATGAAAAAGCTACTATGTGAAAAAGATTAAAGTCAAGTTTTTGGCCAGTTTAGACTTTAATGTATTGTTTGTTTTTAAATCTATTACAATTGCTCTCCAAAACAATTAAAAAAAAAAAAAAAATTAATTACATTTTTAAATGAAATTTATTGTAATAGAATTAAATTTATTTAATTTAAGGTGAATATGGAAGAAAATATGTTTAAATTTTAAGCATAATATTTTTGTTGATTATGTAAATTATTCACTTTAAGGTAATACTTTAAAGTGTTCTTTACAATAAAATGGCTGTGTTTATTCTATGATTACTTATTACATAAAGATACCTTTATAAATTAATACATATATCCAAAGATTAATATTTGACTATGCGTTACATATTCGGTTCAAGGACATGAATTGCTCAAGTGTAAGTTGGATTACGGACTCGCTTACGATCGATTCTTTGAATTCCTACAAAATGAAATAAAACATATGACGCTCTCGCCAAGATCTTGCATAGCATTTAGGTTCACGGGGATATAGTCGTGGAGCTAACACAAGTAAATTAATAAACCTATAGAATGTTAGTCCGTTTCCTCATGAAAATTACAAAATTAAATGTGTGTCTGCTTGCACATGGCATCTGATGTTTTACTTTAAAAATTATCGTTTGTGTACAGTCTTTCGTTTTTTGCTGAAAATTGATCATTAAAATATTACGCTTAAAAATGCAATAATTATTAGATTTAATTGTTATCATAATTTTCACCTTAAATTTAGATACCTTCAGATGTACCTTCATACGAGTTTTTCTTTGGTTTGAAAAACGATCAACATATAAAGTCGCTTCAATATAGCATTTCCTCTCTAATTTCTCAAAAAGAGTAGCACCGATTTTGATCACCTTTATTTATTTATCAACGACTTTCACAATAATCTCGAAAACCAGACATATTATTGAAATAGTGTAGTTAAAAAATGCTTATAATAAAATAAAGAGAATGAACTATGTTTTGATTTCTACATGCAATATGAGCAAAATTTTAGCTAGTATAAAATACCGCTTCGTTCAAGGAAGCAGTAGCATTTAACGTTGAAAAACATAAAAACGAATAATCATTCGAACAAAAGTTAGCAAACCTTTTCTAAAGTACGTAAAAAAAATCTTCAAAAAGGATTTTTTGTGAAGTCGGTTGCTTAAAAAGGTACCAATTATACATTCTAAATATTTTATTATTTTTGAACGAAGCCAAATTTTATATTAATTTTAATTTTGCTGACATTGAGTGTGCACAAAAACAATCCTAGCTCATTTGCTTTGTTTTATTATCAGCTTTGTTTTTTATGTTTACACTTTTTTTATAAAAATATTACGAGTTAACCGTGAAAAATTGTTCAAAAGCAAGTATTATTTTATATGTCAAGCAGACAGTTGTTTGTGATGGTGCAAATTGTCTAAATGAGGTAGCACCACCTCCATGATAATTTACCCGTCTCACAATAGTTTTAATTTTAAATAATATATTCAGGATAAAAAAGGATAATCCAAATTTGTGTTTTTCTTACAGGGCTTAGAGGTAAACATTGTTCTATATATACGTTGATTGGACTAATAGGACAAACATGTTGATCGATATGTATGACTGTACTTTGTTGATATTGCGTCTGTTCATAAACTACATTATATAAAGTCTATTTAGCCATTTAAATTTCTGTAAAATGTATAAGAATTTGTTTTTTATTTTAGAAATTTTTAGCATATTTAACAAAAATATATTGTATATATTTGCCACTTAGTAAAGTATATAGTTAGTATATCTAAGATTTTTAATAGACATAGAATACTCTTTTTAAAAATTCGTAGTATGTAAAAGTTTAAAATTTATAAATCGTGTTTATTTAATAAATATATAGATTGGATTTAATAAAAAAACAATGCACATCAAAGATAGTATAAATTGTTTGCGAAATACGATACACGGTGTTAGTTTTTTTTTTTTCTAAGTTTTCTAAATATTTATAATTCTAACTTCATTGCGGTTTTAAGTACACAAGAAAATAAGACACAGTATATACGTTTTTAATTATCATTAATATTATTTACAGTTCTTTTTTTATGGTTAAATATAAAACATAATAAGATTAGAAGCGCATTTATTTTAAAAATTTTGTGATTTACGGAAAATTTTTCATTTTAATTATTTTTTGTCAAAAACATTCGATAGAAACTTAGATTTTCGCACGTAGAGCTACTTATATTTTTTTTACCCGGAGACTACTATCTTTCAAAACTTTTCTATTAAACTTCTTAATTTTTTGTTAAATTCTAAATTATGGATTCGATTGTTGATGCAAACACTAATTTATAACCCGTTTTTCGTAACTAGTATGGAGTAAAAAAATTGCAATATTATTTTTTATAAAAAAAAATTAAAATTGTAAGAGCTTTTATAAGTGTATATTCATAGCTCAATTAAAATGTGAGTAGCTGATTCAAATACGATGCTGCATTTTTAATATCACAAGTTTCTTGATAAAAAACGTTTAATGATAGAATCATAAAGCTATTTACTTTTTATTTTCAATGAACATCCAAAATTGCTCAAGAGTAATTTGATATTTCAGTGTTTGCATTAACATTCGATATTCTACACATACACATATTGATGTTGTTGTGAAAATATAAATTTTTTTCGATCTAAATCAGATGTTTGCACTTTGTTATATTTGATTCCGTCGCCTGTGCAATACTTCTTGTTACAAATAGGGATTTTATAACTTATATCTTGAAAATGAAGTCTCCGTGTAGAGTAAATTTATGTAGGTTTCTGTACAAAGGCGCTATGCATTTTTAGCAACATTTATTATCTTTTTTTGTAGTCATGCTAAAAGTGAAGAGATATTTTAAAAGAAGTTTTTTTTTTTTTTTTTGTTATTATTAAAAGTGAATAGAAATTTGTTTAGTTGATATTATTTATGGTTTGTTCAGAATTAAACATGTGTTAGGTATTTGTGGCTAAACGTAATTTCTGTTTCTTCACAAAATCAGCGGCAACTTTATCGCCAGGACGTGTTTCTAGAATTTGTAAAATTGGATGACCTAAAATAAAATTTTTAGAAACATAAATAAGATATTGAAAAATGTGTTATAATAAATTATTATTAAATAAAGTGTAATGCATGCATGTTAAGATATACTCAGCCTATCGATTAAAATTGGAACTAAATGAATTGTCAAAAGTATCATAGATGAAATTTTTCTTAAGGTTTTTTTTTTTTGATGGTTGCCTCTATAATAAAGACAATATCTAATGCATTTTTTCAATTTTTAAAATTCAGAATATTGAATAGAAAATCATTTTTCAATGAAATTCCAATTCAATCCTATTGACTTCCTATTCATTCCAATTCAGTTTCTATAGGATTGAATAAGACTTTTTTATCAGGGATATGTATGTGATTTTCGTTATTGAGATTTTTTGTGCTTAAATTTAAAATTATCAGATTCCTTTTACTCTGTCGATTTATTTCAATCTTCACCCATTTGACTGTACTACTCAAAGGACATGAAAGAATTAACTTACATTTGTCGTATTGTTGCATTAATACCAGATCAATTTGTTTTAATCCATGAAAATTATCAACGCTTGAACCGGCATCGGTTACACCTGGTATTGAATTTAGAGCCAAAAATGCTTCCCCCGCAAAATCATTTGCTGTTAAGACATCATGATCCATAACTGTAAATGCTAACATCGCTGATGGATCTCGACAAGATTCCAATGTGACGGAAAATTCGAAACATTCATCAAACATTGGATTCAGAGTTTTTTTATGAACATGAGTTTGTTGTTCTGCACAGCGTGAAAATAATCGTTTTGGTAATAATTCAATTATTACAAATGGGTCACTAAATCCATTTGGATCTAATGGAATTATATCTCGAGCATGTAAGACCTAAAATAATTTATTTATTAAAATGTAGAAGTTTTATTCTCAAATATTTAATATGTTTACCTCGACACATAATGAATCATGATTGAAATATGTTCGAACGGATAATGTTCCATACGGTCCTGGTGACTGTTGTTGTTGAGCTATCATTTGATCTTGTAAACGTTGACAATGAAATGTTTCAATTAAACTTTCGGTATCTGTTCTATGATATCTTAATCTCTGTTCTAATCGCATGAAGTTCATGGTTCGAATATTTATACAACTGGTAATTTGATTATCTTCGCCTGAAACATGTGAGCCTACCCACCATTTTGCTAGTAAATCTAAGGCTTCTGATAGTCGAGGCCAAAATCCAGCAGGTGTTTCTGAGGATGCCACACTTCCAGCATCGGCTTGTTCACTTAAAGATAAAATCACAGCTTCCCATACCTAGTAAATATTAACATTTTTGTAAATTGAGTTAAAAGTACATTTGTTACAATAAAATATTTATTTACATGTAATAAGGCTCGCTGGAAGTTTCTTGGTAAAAGCGCTTTGTTTAACGTAACTAAATGAGAATGTAGATATTCCAACATTTGAGATATAGCCTGGGCTGTTGGTAAACTATCTGGAGACCAGGCTAAATGAAAAGCTGCTTTTCTTAATGCATCATGCATTTGTGGTCCGCATCGACTTAAAGCCTCATCTATCTTACTTTCTAGTGCTAAATGAGATCTTTCGATTAGATTTCTTCCCATTTCACAATTGTCCAGTAATTGTGGGTCTAATGATTGTTCTGGAAAATTACAAACATTAAAAGTTTCTTTTCATAATACATAATTATAAGCTGAATGCACATCTACGAAAGATATTTGCATGTAGACCTTTACAATTTCAAACCAAATATGAATTTTTTGATTTACGAAACTAAATGCATTTAATGGCATGTAATAATTATACCGAATTTGATATTTTATACATCAAAATATAAAAATTGATTCAATACCATAACTAAATTCGAAAATTATATGTCATTGTTTGGAAGATTATTTTCCATCCGCATCTTGCAAAATCTCCAGAGATATTTCATATAAAAATATGCAGAGCATTACATTATACAAATCATTTCTTGCAATCACTTTCTATGTGGAAATAGGTCGATATTAAAATGCACCTCTATAGAATAAGCAAGCATATACATAAAAAAAACAAATATTATAATATTATTTTTAAAACTATATTATTATTATTTTTAATATGACTGCAATAATTAATTTCACACATAAGAACTGTTACCAAAAAATAAAATAAATAAATAAATAAATAAATTAAAATAAATAAATAAAAAAAAAAAATAAACGTCCCTATTGAAAAGTCCACATAAAAACAACTTTAGTTTTCTGTTAATAAGATGACGTTACAATTAATTTAAAAAAAAAATTGGTCTACATTCCGATTGATTTATTTATTGTGCTTCGTACTATAGATGTTTTTACTTACCAACATGCATAATGCACTGACAAACATACTCCATGTCATTTATACATATGCACATTTCATCGTTTACCGCAAATGGACCAGTTTTTGAAAAATATCCAGTATCTTCCAGCTTCTGTCTTGCCATATCAGCATGTAATGAACAACAGGCTGATACCGTATCCAATAAGACTGTTAATAAAGAAACAGCACTAGGGCTAAATGGCCATTGCAATACTACCCAGAAGTCACGCAATGCGCCAATTAATCTAGCTACATCTATTCCTGTTGTACTATGCTTAACAAGCCTGTGATCTACTTCATTTTCTGATGGATTTAAAATGCGTGCTGAAATTTATCAATCTCTTAATAAGCTGAGTTTTTGATTACAAATAAATTATAAATACCTATGCGCCATGCATTTCTGATACGCTGCAGAGCTCTAGATTTAATCGCTGTTATCCATCGATTCACAGCTGGTTCAAACCATTCATGACAATGTGTAGCAACTTGTAATTGCCTGTGACTGTCAGTGTTTGATACCAAATTTGCCCCTAATTGAGTAGCAAGGCAACCAAAGTCACGCAGTTCTAAATATAATGCAAAAGTTCCAGTAATTGCAGATAGTTCTGGTTCCAAAAGCGCCCATCGACCTCCAGCTGATTCACCACTATGATGGTCTAGATAATTTAAAACTTCATCCGCTAAGAGTTTATCCGTTAATTTGTAGACCATATTGAAATAATTAATTCCATTGATACTAAATATTTTATTTGTTATTAGTTTTTAAATGAGAGTTAACTAACCTACATTTAACCTACCTTTCAAATAATGGATGATAAATTTCTAGTCCAGCTTCTAACTCTACATGTAATGCTGTACAGAGACATACTAACGATCGCTCTGGTTCACCGGGTAGACTAGTTGCCGCGCGTAAATTTGCAAACCACTCAGTGGTACCTTTTCGAATTGCACTTACAATTTCACTGCGAATTTCTTTATTGAACGGACAACATTTTGAAAACGCTGGCTGTAATCGAATTAATTTCATTATTTAAATTTGGTTTTAAGAAGCGAAGAGTTATTAATTACCATAGATGCTAAAGTACTTAAGCATCTTAAAAGTGGTTCAAGAGCAGATGCTTGTGGTCCACAAAATATTTGTCGATGTCTTCGTATTTGTTGCAACGAACGATCCACCATCTTTGTAAAAATATCTGCAATCCATTGCTGTTGTTCACGAGAAAGGCTTGGATCTGTAGGCGTAGGCGGAACAGCCCACGCTCTGTGTAATTCTCTTAGAGCACCTAATAATGCTGGTGCGGGTGATCCTGCATTAATATGAGCTGCCAAAAAGGCTGATGCTCGTTGCAAGTCACTTAAATCTGCCTATATAATAAAATTTAGACTGCTTATTAGACATAAATTGTTTAAATTTACCATAATATAAAAAACACTTACTTGAGCAGCATGTTGTCTTAAGATTGTCATCGCGGGTAAAGGCATATCATATCCTCCATTTGTTAAAGCTTCGTGTCGTAAAAAAACTCGAATAAGTCGTTCATGCTGTAACATTTCCTCCCAGTTATCTTCTTCGGAAGCGCCACGATCTTCTCGCGTCGATAGCCACATTTTTAAATGGATTCGTCCTTGAACTGTACTTCGATGTGATCTTGCTTCTAATTTAAACCATGCGTCTAATCCAGTACAAGGAATATCTCTCAATGGTACTGTCACACATCCTAAAAAATCATCCTGTGAGCTTTGTCTTGCCGATTGACACACCTAAAAACATAAGATTAGTTTGTAATAATTTCTACAAATCTATAAATTACTTATTTTACTTGTTTGAAAAATCTTCCTAGTCCACGTACACCACGAACTTCATTTAATTTACTCACAGCTTCGAGTACTGAACTTTCATCGTCGTGATCCCAAATGTCCAAATGAAGTGAATCACTTGAAACGTCATCTATGTCACTGTAAATAATTCATTTATTAGTATAAATACCATATCAAATTAATATACATCTTACAATCGAAATTTCTCATTCCATCTAGGATTTAAAGTATGCGGACGCACTGAAGTTGCTCGTATAAATTTGGCTGGCAATTGTTGACCAGCACCTAAACTATCACGTTGAGCGCGAGGTGTTGGCATAGCTCTCCCAGTTCCTGGACTGCCATCGGGACGATCACCTCCCGAACCATCCCTTCGCTTGAAACTCAATCGAAAACTATGATGTTTTCGCAATTCTGGGTGGTTTGAGCTAGATAATGTTTGGCTTCCATATCCACCTTCACTTAGTGCACGGTTTCCTATTGGTGACGGTTGTGGACCCGGAGAATTTGATACTGGTTGTATACCTAACATACAATATGGGTCACTAAATCCATTGGCATCTTTTGCTTCCAATCCTTCAGCTTCTACAACTACTACACTTAAGACTACAATGGGTGGTTTTTCTTCACCAGCTGCGTGTAACATTCGATAGTGATGGTCAGAGCTTACACCAAAAGCTTCTTGGCCAAAAAGGTACAATTCTTCTTTATAATTTCCATCAGACGTAACTGGAGCACCAACCTGAAAATAGTTGCAAAAGAAATAATCAAAATAGAATAACAAAATTAATAATTGTAATTTTAATAAAAATTGTTTGTAATTGGTTGAAATAAAATTAATTACTTGCCACTTGACAAATCGTTTGAACGAAATTATTTAATTATTAGCTGAATACCATACTTTGCTAACGTAGTAAAATTATGTATTATAAAGATAGTTTACGGCGTTAGACCTCACGAAGCCGAATTAAGCAATATTACACTGATTTCTTTTACTTTTTTTCCAGCTTGCGTAGAAAATAAGTTCGTATTTTTGGAACTTTTTCTCTAAAAGGAGGTGAGTTAAACTTAAAAAATATCCTATTACCCTGATATTTCAGTACCATTTCACATAGATTGCAAAAACCGCTTACTTATAGCTTGCATAGAAAATAGTCTTATTGGAGATATTTCTCCAAAGGGAGGTGGTGAAATTGAAAAATAAAATTTTGCTTCGACTTCTCCTTTTCATTTCACATCCATTACAAAAGATTGCACCTCCTAGCTTACATAGAAATTAAAATGAATTCCAATTGCCAGCGAATTAACGCGAAGGTACAAACATTTTTTAATGTATTTTTCATATTGTGGATATCTCAAAAAGAAAATATAACATAAAATTTTCTATTATCTATTCATAATAGACTGTTATTTCGTTAAAAATATTGTTTTTTAGGATTCTAACAATAAATTTTCATCGAAAAGAATATTATATAATAAAAAAATATTAAACACGCTTTTATTCATTGCATATATGCAGAGGACATTCAGATAGATACTTACCGCATTTGCAATTGTATACAACATTTCCACATACAATTGATCACGTTCTTTTGTGGATAAAAAGTCATCAGGTGTACCTTCACGTGATGGTCCTGTTGACGGTGGTTGTGCTTCACTGAAACTGGCTTTAAAATCTCTTCGTGCAGTCTCACGGCGTGTTTCTTGTTCCCAGCTGACCCCATTAATATTTTCAAAATATGAGCCGTCTATTTCGTGTACTCTGCAAAAAAAAAAAATAAGTGAAATAAAATAAAATTAAAAAGTAAATACTTCAATAAAGATTTAAAGATAAAAAAATTAAAATTCTCGGCATTGTACAAGTTTCAAGTTTTCAAAACATTCGAAAAATCAGATTTGTTTTTTTAAATCTTTCAACATCTAATCATATTATTATTCACTTTGACCTTTCACGTTTTGTTATTTTCTTTTATCTACAATTAAAAATTAAATCTAGAACATCATGTTTCTATATTTCACCTTTATGTCAAGAAAACATTCCAATTCTTCCCATAATCGCCCAAATTTGTTAACAAGATATACCAAGAATTTGAGTTTTTTTTCAATTTTTTACATTTTGTGAGAACATTTACATTACATTGTAATGTTTACACCATGAAAAAGTAGAGATTTCAACAACAACAAAAATCCTCAAGACTTTTTGGAAAAACCTGATATTTTGACGCGAGAATTTTCGATTGAAAATTAGGGTGCTTTTTTGATATAAAGTTAAAATAAGGCGAAAAAATATATATTTTAAATCAAATAAATTACAGTGTATTTTGTAAATGCAAAAGTTGTAGATCTTTTTATTACCTACAACTTTGCCATTTTACTTTTTTACACAGGGCTTGTAGTTTTGCCGGAAATCAATCATTATATAATGAGGACCTTAAAACGTCGAGATCTGATGAGAACTCAATTTTTACAAAACGGTGTGAAACCAATAACTTCCCGATTTTAGAAAATTTTGAATTTTCTAGCGGGAAGTTAAAAATTATATGGTCAATTTGCTTATCTTCTCAAATTTCATAATGCGGTAATAAAGTACTTGAAGTATCTAAATTACTTTTTATCTTTTGTGGTTACATAAACAATTAAAATATCTTATCTAATTATACTTTGCTGTACGTATTTTTGACGGGACACTCTCACAAACTCTACGGGTAGATATTTCACAAAGAGCATTTTTTTTTTAATAAAAAAATATATTCATACATATATAGTTGCATAACACATGAGTGTGTAATTAAGATTACGTTGCACGACCACATAGTCTTTCATTTAGATAGTTTTAGGACATAAGTTTTTATAAAAAGTTTTCTCATTATATAAATAAATTATTATAATATTCTTATTAAAAAAATTAACATCAACATGGTATGGCAGTCACTGTACTATGAAATTATCAAATAAATATAACGTTTATACAGGCTGCATTAAAAGGTCTTTACACTTTTGACAAATATATTTTTTATTTATAAATTTCAATCAATGTATTTTGCAAAAAATAAAGAATAATAATTCACGTATCATTTTTTTATGTCTTATGAGGTTCAACAAATTTACAATTATTTATAAAGTTTATGAAATAAAAAAATAATTGTCAACATGAGGTAATGTGTTAAAAGTTCAATATTTCAGATTTGTGTCGAATTTGTTTGATTTTCGAAAAAATGTTCTGGTAATTTTCTGAGAAATATTTTTGCTAAAACTAGGCCCTTAGTTTATACTGTTAGAGTTAAGTGTGTGAATGCTTACAGCTTTTGTTCGAAATGGGTTACGAATGTGTATAGATTTCGGTAGAAGTCACAAATGTTTGTGACTTTAGATTACTGAAATATTGTATGTGACGAATTTTATTTCTATTTTAAAAATTTTTTATTTTATCCAACACTAACTTCTTAACCTAACCGAAGGTTATGGTGCTTTACATGCTATGGTATAATAAATGAATGTTCATTATTCATTTTAATTAATTTATATTTATTTTAATTAAAAATGTAAAGATAACAAACATAATGCAGATTACAAATTTCTTGAATATTGTTCATGAAAGCACTCTTTTGAATTTGTTTTCGTTTGTGTTCTTATTTTCCAATAAACATGTATTATTGCATGCTCATAAAATATAATCGACGCGTGTTGAAAATTATAAAATAGTTATGAAATAACATATTTAAAAAAAATGTATTAAGCATCGCTTTGTATAAATTTTAAATAAAAATTTAATGGATAAGTGTAGTGGAATCTATGGTTTAATTGGCTTCTATGAACTATTTAAATTTTTTAACTCGAACCAAATGTTATTTTCTTGCGAGGTAGTGATATTTATACTCTATAACGATGAAGTTCTGTGTTCGTTAGTGGCGAACACAGAACACGTTCGTAGGAGTATTTTCCACTCATACATTTATTTTTTAACATAGTAATAATCCAGTGCAGCGTAGTCTAAAATAGGCTCCAAACCCCACTAATACCACTATAATATCTTAGTCCTAGTATACGCTGTATACAAACGGTCTCGAGCTACACTGCTTATTGCACACGGAGATCAAGTTATTTTATTTTTTATTAAATTTGTGTATATTAAGGATGTTGTTTGGGAGATATGTAAAAATTCTATTGATTAATGAAAAATTAGTAGAACGTTCATGGTCCCATTCAGCTGTATAAATTACATATCGATTTACTAAACTGAGAGTTACTGAAATTTAAAGAAAAATCTCTAATCTTATGGAAAATCGTTAGCCGAATAGATGGAATTTATTTTTATGAAATGAAAAAAGCTATTAGAAAATTCAAACTTTTATAATAAGTAACTTGTAGTCCAGATAACTAATTGAACATTCATTTATTAAAATTCACTAAACGGCTTTCTAAAAAAAAATAAAAATTAAAAACTGACTGATATGATGGTTTTTATTGGAAAAATCAATTAGTGCATAAGAAAGTCCTGCTATACCGTCGTCAACTAAGATCTAAAGTCACTAGCAATTGTTCTTTTTAACTCATTTTGAAATCGTTTTCATACATGATTTAGCCAATTTTATTAAAGAAAACGCAATATATTATCATTGGAGATTGTTCCATCAATAGAATTATATTACTAGTTTACGGAGTTGTCTATATTTTATACGATAAAATGATATTAGATTCTATTTAATTAATGTATAAAATTAATTAAATTTGTAAAAAAAATATTAAATTATACTCCTAACTAATTGTATTTTAATCAAAAATAATTTGTCCATAAATTACAGCTTAAAAAAATATAGTTTTCTGTTTGAAGTTGAATTCAAGTCTACATGCTGAGACAAAAGTTATTTTATAAAACATTTAACATATTGATAATTTTACTTAAAAAGGCTATGAAAACAAAAAAATTTATTATAATTTTGTACTTTACGAGTCTAAGATTTAATGAAATTCGTACATTTTTTTGTATTACAATATAAATATAATCGTAAATTGAAATAATGAGTTCAATTCATACACTTGTATCTTCTAAACACCTAAAATAATTTGTTGTTAATAACATACGGAATATTTAATACGTTAAACTGAAATTTTTATTGTATTTATCCGAAGAATTATCATGTTAACAAAAGAAACTGTTTTATTTTACAATTGGTTTTAAAAATTTCGATGCAAAACAGGAAAAATATTTATTATTTCTCTTCATGTATCCTAGTACATAGTGTTTTTTTTTTCTTTTTAATTTTGATGTGATGTTCGATATAAATATGCATTAAAACATGAAAAAATTAACTATATAAAAATATGTTTTTAAAAAATCTAATTAATAGTTTTATAGTTAGTTATTTCTAGTTAGCGAAGTTTTCATACAATTTTTATTATAGTTCGTGATAATATTAAATATAATAATAATATCTACTGTTTTTGAAGAAGTAATAATTATATATTTATCGTTAGACTATTTAATAACATTCCCACCCCCTCCACAACTTATAATTTCCTCGCAATCATTACAGTATGCATTTATAATTGTCTGCCCTCGTTTCATTAATAATAATAAAATATGTAAGATACAATTTTTACGGTTAGACAAAATTTCAATAATACATTTTTAATTGCTTGTAAAAATCAAGTAATATAATAACATTACACTCATACACTAATAATTATTTTATAATAGTTTTTTTATTCTTCATTGAAAGTCCACAATACTTCGAGGTTTTGCAGTCACAATGGTTTATTTGGTTTTGTAATATTACTAGAATTGCGCAGATACAAATAAAACACATACAATTTTTAATATAAATTAGGATTTAATTTCATAAATGAACAAAAAATTCAATTGTACTTTATACTAAATCCACGTTCAAAAATACATAATAAATCTGTAGATATTGTATGTACTCAACTGTCATTCCAATAGATAAATCGTCTCTTCAGTACACAAGAAAATTTGCTCTTGTAATCGTTCACCGATAGTTTAGTCACATAAAAATATTTACGACTCAAACAGATTAATCATTTGTAATACATTTATTAACAGCTGCATATGCACTCTCTATTCTACTTTCTTCATTACCTTATTGTAACATGGCAGCAAATTTATGGATTGTTAGCCTGTATGTGACTACAGTTCTGCCAGCATCGGATGTGTTAAAACTTTCGCGGATTTTCTTATATCAGAAAAATAACCAAGAAATATTGAAGAAGAAAGGCAGATTATTAATATTGAAATTCGACTGAAAATTTTTGAGAAAATTTATATTACCTGTTAATTGCTTGTTGATCATGTTAAACTGTCAAAATTTGTAATGTGTTAAAGGTTGAATAAATAAGAACTGTCTTACATTTATATTGATCCGACAAATTAAACGAATGGCTGATTCTATAGACAGTTTCTCTCACTTGCCATCAAGTGTATAAGATGAATTATATGGAGAAGACATATTAGACCAGGGTCGATATTTTTGAAACCATAAAAAAAATTATAGTAGCATGAAACCCATTGGAAACGAAAGAGAATATAACTAAAATGAATGGAAAAATACACAACAGGTGATTTCAAAATTTATGTGAGAAATTGAAATGACTTTTTTGAAACAAGCTTTTCGTTTTTTATTTCTCTTTTACAAACAAAAATTTTTTTAATAAAATTTGAATTCTGTAATTTTTTTCATTTCAAATATTTATTTTTTCAACTTATTTTGACTAAATATCGAAAAAGCACCCTAATTTTCAATCGAAAAATTTTTAAAAATGTGAAAAAAGTATAATACATAAGTTGTAGATCTTTTTATTACCAGCAACTTTGCAATTTAACTTTTTTCCATGGGACGTAGTTTTGCCGGAAATCGAGATAATCCTTGTGTTATATCCTTGAAAACTCACCCTCTTTCATTTCCCGACCTCAGATTGCCCTTAATTTATTTTTCCTGTCCGTTTTTATTATATTTTCTTCCGTTTCCAATGGATTTCATCTTACTATAACTTTTTTAAACTTTTTATTATTTTTGAAGGTCTTCTACCCTGGTATATATACCTACCACCTATGTATAACACGTTCGTTATTAAGAAAGTAGAATGTTACCAATATATTTATTACTTCACTACCATATATTGCGTGACCCATAATGATCTTCTCAGATAATAAGGTGATTCGAAGGAAGTAGGTAGTTTTACTAATAAGGTTGAAAATAAACAATAAGTAAGGTTTTCGACGTCTAATCAGTAAACGAAGACCCCATGTAAACAAAAAAATGTTCTACTCATAAGAAATTTTAATTATAAGATTGAATAATGCAATTTTTAATAATTTTTTCTTGTACGTTACACATAAATAGGACGCTACTAATAATGGAAATACCACTTCCTTGTGATCGAGCTGAAATTTGGATTTTCGATGCAACATCAATGTTAAAAACTGATTATAAAAATTCTTTTAACATCATATTTTGTTAAAAGAATCTTTATCATATACGAACATATGAAAAGTTTAGGACATTCCCAAAGGTGATTCATTTCGACATTTTTCGGATTCGTTAGCTTTTATTTGTCGAGTAACGAGTTAAATATTGAAAACAATTAAACAAATAAATATTTTCATATGAACATTTTTTATAATTAGGAATACCACTTAATTTTCTTACGTTCATAATTTTCTTTTATAGATATATAATTGGTATTGGACATTAATGCTAACGAAGACTCTAAATAGGTACCGATATTTAAACACCATAGACATAAAACTTGCTATAGATGGAGTGTTTCATAATAATATATACTGTTTAATATATTATAATAACTCATCACATTTTAGTAGTCAATGGAAAAAAAAAGCTTTTGTTATCTAATAAACTTTCGTTTCATATCGATCAAAACAGGAACCACGTCGAAAGATAAGAAAAAATACTTGTATACGAGTACACTTCTAAGTGTATTTAAATTTTATTAAAGATTCTAAGAAAATTGTTTTCATTGGGAACGCCCTTAATTACATAATTTAGTTATAGTTTCAGTAAGAGTAAAGCCGGCCTTAAGTTTTTTAACTTTAATTTTTTGTTACAGATTTTTGCTTTGTGCTAAGAACCGTTTTTCTGAAAACATCGATTTTAAGTATATATTTAAAGGAATAATACAGATTCACTTTCAAAAAAGACTCATTCCAATCACGAGTAACTGGCATTCACGAGTAACTGGCATTCCAATTAAAGAGTAGAGCTATCTTCCGAGCGTTGAATTTTATTGTATTTCATGTAAATTTGTTTGCATGCTTTAAAGAAATTCGAAATAAATGTTTCATCACAAAAGGTTACTTGTGCCTTTCATATTCATATTTGATATTGTAAATTTAACATTACTCTTGTATATGTAAATATTCCTTACATTTATTGAATAAAATTACATATTCTAAATATGCAAGATATCTTTAATAATAAGTTACTCATGAGTTGTAAAGTTGTTGGCTGATTTCCATATGTTACATTTATGACAGTATCAGATCGAACGAAGATGTCTTACGTCGTTATGTATGAACGTGTATACATACAAACAAAACTTAATGATTTAGCCCAAGAGTTTATTGAAAGATATAAAGAATTGAAATTGCCACTAAATGGCATCTTGGAATATTTGGTTTTTGTTACTTATAAATTTTATTCTGTCAAAATCTTAAATTTTTATTTATTTTTTTTTTCAAAATTAACAAAACATAACTTAAAAACCACCTGGACAAACTTAAGACATTATATAGTCATTTGGTGTTTCTATTTTCTATTATAATCTATCATACAGACATTACGTGGATAAAAGTATTATTATCACAATAGTT
This sequence comes from Chrysopa pallens, assembly GCA_020423425.1. Lineage (NCBI taxonomy): Eukaryota > Metazoa > Arthropoda > Insecta > Neuroptera > Chrysopidae > Chrysopa > Chrysopa pallens. The sequence continues at coordinate 37,919,351 of CM035594.1, forward strand.
GTTTGTACTGATACTTCTTTGATCATAGACTCAAATCTCTATCACAGATGTAAATTATAGTAGTGTATTTGTATATTTCAGTGATTTTATGAAATATCTGTGTTCATAGTCATAAGACACAAAAGGTGCATCTATCAGTTTGCTTGATAGTTTGATAAATCATTAAATTTGAAGATGGTTTTTTCTCTCATTTGTATTTTTCTAGTATTTTTGTTTCCATTCAATAAAGTATTATAGAGGATGAAAGACACACATTCCTGTCTGGAAACAAAACATTCTTAAAATCACAAACTACGTAAAAAGTGGTAAGGTAACGAAAATCAGAAAACTTTCGAATAGTTTTTTTTTTGGAACTTCTGCTTAATGTATCCGGAAATTTGCTGACAATTTGCAAATTTGGACAAATTTGCTGATGAATTATTTCATATTTTTGTCTCCAAAAGTGGATCAGTACATAAAATACGAAAATATTTTATAGGAACTCGTCGTCATTTTGCTTCGTTATATGCAATAATTCTAATTCTTTCTTTAATGTCAAAATTCAGCACACACAATATTTTTTCTCATTTTCTGTTGGCATCAAGATGTACTGGTTTTCAACATTTTCTGTTAGGGAGACCAATATATAATTGTCATTGTGATAATTATATAAATTTTCAACAAAAATGCAAATTAGCTCAATCATACCACAGTGATTTTGAAGTCTTCTAAATATCCTGACACTTTTCTATAATTGTGGAATATTTAGACTATGTTTTACATCTTATTTACAGGTTTTATTGGTAAAAGTTACATTTTATTTATATCGCATGTATGAATGGAATAACGATAAAGTGATTATTCTCGGCAAGCTCAGTTTGAAAGGAAATAAGTATACCTCTGTTATTTACTTTTTGTATGATTTTTTTATAACATAAAGTAGTAATAAATTTTACAATATAAAATGACGTTTACTGAACTTTTTTTTGCCATAAAATCAACATTTCAAATACATTTGACAAGCCATGTAATTCCGTTTTCTTAAATTGAATGTAATTTGATCAAAAAAACGGAATACCTTCTTAAATATATACTAGTGTTCGGAGGGTCCACTAGTATATATTTAATGCACACGGTGGGTGTGCATTGTGTGCATTGTATTAATTACATCAGAAAAAGTAAAAGTTGTATGAAGTTTATATTTGCTTTATATTTTATCGTGAATTGAATTGCTCTCAATTACTGTATCAATAGAGTGAAACACACATGGACTCTCAGAAACGGTAATAGCTAAAGATTCGTTAGTACACCAACCGACAACAACTTCGTGTAAGCGCAAATAAAAATTTTTTTAGACTATTTCGCTGACTAATAATATAACTTTCTACTAGTGAAATAATTTTTCAATAATAGGGATATGTAGAAATATTTTTAAATATTCTAAATTTCAGCCATAAAAGCACATGATTAATTTATTATCTACAAGTTAAAATTCGATAATTTAATCCTTATATTATGTGACCTAGAACACTAGGCTACCACGATGTATTCAATATTCTCAACATTATATTATATCTATATTACGTCACTAAAATGGCAGACAGCATCATTACTTTTATAAAAAAGGTTAAAATTTTAGTGGGATTTGATGGCAAGGTATCTTGGTTATTTTGCAAAAATATATATATTTTGTGATTTTATTAAGAAATCAATATTTTGAAATACTTGTTTTAAATATGCTAAACAACCTTACATTTTGGCCAGTTACTTTACAAATAGATAAATAATAAATTAAATAAAAAAAACCAAATGGTTTCTCTTTGTATAATAGTATTGGTATAGAGTTGTATACGAACCATTCGGGTAATGAATACTACATAATGGTAAAATCTCTTGTCCTTTAGAAATAAAGATAGACTAATAAGGGTAGATAATTTTCATAAAACAATCAATACTTGCTGATATTGGTTATAGCGGTCCTATCTGAATGTTTATTTTGTAAATATCATATTATCTATAATATGAATGGCAGGCATATTATATATATGTGTGCTTGTGTATATATCAACATAAAACAAACAAAATATATGCGAAGGAAGAAACAAGGATGTTTATGGGAAATACATAAATGAATATGAAATAAGTGAGTTATATGAATGTTGAGATATGTATTTTATATCTTGACATTCAAATATCTATATATTCATAGGCAAACAAGAATTTCAGACCACTTTTTAATGGTATTTATGATAAAAAAAACTTAATTAATACCATTCGAAGCGTAACTTGCCAAAGTAAATATATGGAGTTTTACCAATGGATATAATAATGAGAAATTCATTTAGTATGCCCTAAATGCAGTTCTAATGAAGTTTAACACTTAGGATTAAATGAATCTTCAGTGTAATACAAAACATTTGCATTAATACATTTCAAGTAATTTATGGTCATGTTTCCATAAGAAGATAGTAATGTGCCATTGACTAAGAACTTTTTTAATTAATTATATCGAAGTTTCAACTTAGATAATCAAATATTTTTTGGTATTTAAGTTAACAAGAGGTATACCATTCGAAACGTGCAATAGGAGTATAGAGTATCAATTTGATTTGTGTTTTCCCGACATGGTAATATCAAAGTTACAAATTGAATTTATGTAGTTACTTACCTAATATTAATTCATCAATGTTTTCTTTTGTGTTTTAAAATTTTGTTGTAATTAATAACTTTTTTACTTGTGTATCTTTGTTTTCAAAATATATTTCTGTTGTATTTCTTGAGACAATAATAACAAGTCAGATTAACGACATAAAGACATAAAAGGTTTGTAAAGAGTTCAAAATTTTGGTGTTCTTTTTTTTTGCAATTTGAATAGAAAAGAACTTCTTTATTCTATGTATTACAGATTTTATATTTTTTCGTAGCCCATTTAAGCAAGAGAATGTGGGAAAGTGGTGGAACAAATCTGATTTTAAGATTCTTGTTTGCACGTGCTCCATAGATCTTCAGAAATATTTCACCACTAAAATCTCTGTATCAATATGAAAATTGAGAAAATTAGGGTGTTTTGTTTTATCCAAAAAGGTAACAGTGATAAAAAAAAAGTTTAAAAACTTCAAAATTTCTCCACGAAAATCGTGTCTCGAGGTGTTTTTGAGTCGTTGATCACAAATCTGAGATCGAAAAACGGCTGAAGATGGTTGCTACTTCAATATAACTACCTCTAGAATTGATAGTTATAAAAATTTTTCAATTCAATTCTATCGGTGGTTTTAATACTATTCAAACCCTCTTAAGTTGATTCTGAAGGGATAAAAAGAACTCACACCAACAAGAATTTTTAAAATCGGATCAGTTCTACCATTTTCAACGTTTTTTCCGGTTTATTTTAAATTTATTAGGAAACTAGTTATATTTGTTGGAATTTAATAATCGGAAATCTTAAATATTTAGATGGCAAACATATCGCAATAGAAGAAAAATATGATATGAAACACAATAGACCGATTCCAAACAAGTAAATTTTTATTCAGTGAAATAATAAGACTATTCAAATATACTTATTTAGTTATATAATTATTTTAGTTAATTATTAAGGATGCAAGAGTGATGGTCGAATTTCGAGCTCAGGCGATAGGTGCTGGTATACATAAATACCTACAAGATCAAAAATATATAAGTGAATATAGAACTGTGCAAGTATTAGTTTCTATCCTTACAATTAATACAAATGTAAAATTATTAATAGAGTCAACAAAGACAACAAAAATGTTGGAGGCTCTAGGAGGAATGTTATCTTGTTGATAAAATTTCTTCAAGAGCATTGAGATTGAATATTATTATTTATGAAGAATAACTTAAAAATTTAAAATTTCATTTCTTAAATGCTACTTTTAAGCAATTGTATAAAATGAGTAGGAACTCCTTAAAATTCTACTTCGGAGAAAAGTTTTCTTTCTTTCGATTACGGGTACAAAAGAGAAAAATAAAATTTTAATTTGAGAAAAATACAATTATTTTAAACGGCTGGTTGTTATATTCACTTGATTCTTTAAAACTTTTATGTTTTTTGATTGCATTTTTGTTAGAACGCCCTCTTCTATTTAATATGAGTCTATTATCATCTCATTAGAATGCTGTATGTTTTATAAAAAACAACTGAGATAACTTCTAGTTAAGGCTCCTTACATCTAACCTGGTTCCATTACTAATCTTAGATATTCCTCATCCCAATGAAATGGTGAAACTTAACTTATCCTGTGTATTATTCATGATTAATTATAGAAAACTTGCTTCCATTAGTAGTATATAAAAATTTATACTTGACTCAATTATTGCTACAACTTTTTTAGCGTATATTCATCAACTAATGGGCTTAATCGAAAGTTTTACGGGTACCTTAAAACGAACTACTCTCTCTAATAATTATTACTAGTGAACCGAATGGGTACTTTAATTATAATTAAACTATTTAAAAAATTTTCTGTGGACAAATCTGTTTATATGATTGACTACAGGAGCTATATGTTTTAATATAATGCAAAGCAGTTTGGGTGATAATATAGAAACAATTATTCATAAATTTTCGTACAATAAATGACAGCTTAAAACAAATGATTGTTTTTAAAAGAATCATAACACATAGATAAATTTTTAATATGTATTCATTTGTTATGAATAAACTAAATACTACATTTAATATTCAAATTTCAATTAAAATACGAAACACAGGTTGTTTTATTTAGAGACACACAATGGTATATAGTAAAACCACCTATTAAAGGCAACTAAAATTAGAAATTGGAATTATTGTAACCTATGTTTCTTATTGCACGTTTGACAAATGGGGCCTAGGCGAAAAAAAATTCACCGACATTTTTTTTTGTATTAGGAATTCATAATTTATTTATTTATTTATTTATACAATATATTCAAAAACTCTCTTATCTTACCAGCTATCGACCTGAGAACATCATCTTAAAAATGTAGTACTTTTTCTGAAATTCATATCCAAAATAATACATGTTGGTTTATGATTTTCAAAGTAGAAGTTTTAACATAATGGGAGAAACACAAGGAAACATCATATTATCAAATCTGTATCATTATTTTATCTTTAAAATATTTTCCTTTTTTTATCAATCATTGTGTAGGTCGAAATAAGTCAAAATTTATCCACATACATAGGGATGAACTATATTCCTCGTTTGAGGAATTGTTACATGTTAACTTTAAGGAAAAACATTTTTAT